>JAJKFI010020084.1:2703-16253 GCA_029204185.1 Lerista edwardsae | reverse complement strand
CTCTCTCTCTCTCTCTCTCTCTCTCTCTCTCTCTCTCTCTCTCTCGCACACGCACACACACACACACAAGGATATGGGCAGTGCAATCCTGAAGTACACCAGAGCAGGCAGGCCTGCACTGCATCCAACGCAGCTCGGGAGGCCTGAGGGAACCCACCCACCCCCCGGCGCAAGGGCACATAGCCTCCCCTATGGGTTCCTCGGATCAGCACCTAATGGCTGCATCCCAGGCCCGCCCTCCTTCCCGGGCTGGCCCGCCCACCAGCCCGCTCACCTCCTACCCACCCCCGCCCTATCCTGCCCTCCCTGTCCTGCCCTCCTAGTTCGGCTGGTGCAGACGCCGCTCAGATCCTGTGCTCCCAGGCTGACACTATGAGTAGCGTTAGCCTGGGAGCTCTAGTGCCAGTGAGGGGTGCTGTTGGGTGCCCCCGCATTGGCGCTAGTGACGTAGCGCCAATGCAATGACGTTGCATTGGCGCTATGTCAGGGCTGAGATGGTGCCCGAAGTCACATCCATACCAATTCCTATCCATACACCACCATCCCTTGGCACCTTTGTTTTGCAATTTAGCCTTTTATCACAATGTTAAAGTGATGATGACCTTTTAGTCAAATAGGATTTGCTTATTCGGGTTTTACCATTTGAGTTGCATCCTGTTCTACCCATTAGGAGATCCATCTTCTGCTGAAGTTGGTGTGGTAAGCAGTGAAAGACCGTGTTGCCATGAAAGGTCCGTCAACACTTCTATAGTGTGTTACTTATACCTCTGCAATGCTAAAGCTAGCATCTGTTTCTAGAGGGAAAAGCCCCACGTGGCCTATTCAGCACACATCTGAGTATACTCAGATGTGTGTTTTTCCTCTCTCTGGTTCTCAGTTGAAGGGATTGGCATGGCAGAAAGGACGCCCAAGTGTTTTCTCTGCCTGTAATCTCATGGCAAAAATGGCTTTAAATCGAACAGTCTTATCCAATGACACATTTTGATTGCATGGGAGCATTTGGAATCAGTTATGATTTGGGGGATGCTAGCAGAAGAGAACCACAAACAATAGCTATTGGGGCAGTAGGATTATCACATTGGGAGAGAAATGAAGTTGGCTTCCGTCGTAAAAAAGCAGTGTCCAATTTCACTGTAGAATAAGGGAAATGATATAAGAAAGGCAAGATTAGACTGCTCTTTCCCTGGAGGGACGTAGAACGCTGCACAACAAACTGGCAAATTGTTTTGTCTATAAATATTGGAATCAGGAATGGAGAATTGTAAATAGTCATTTACCTGCTTGCCTACCATGAATAAAGTTCAGCTGCAGGAGACTGGGCAGGATAGCTTTTGTGAATTGGAAGAAAGCTGATCCTTCTTTTTACAGGCTGTCAAATGTGCTACAAATTACATATACAAGCCTGCACAGAGTTATAGATATACTATTAGGACTGAATGGTCCCACGTTTTGATTTTGGTTTTGCTGCAAGCACTGCTTTCGGGTCTGCAGGACTATTTCCTTGCCGGGGGTGGGGAGGAGAGTCATTGAAATAATGAAAGAATGGTTGCTTCCATACCAGCCCTTTCTATCGAAGCCCTGTCCTTATTCAGGGCATAATTCTGGAGTTAGGCTGGCACAGTTAGACCAGCAAAGTTAGGCCTGCACAAGGGCCACCCACCCTAAAGAGCATTTGGACCACTCTCGGAGTCAGAGAGGACGTATGCTGGCCTCTCTGACTCCGAGAGTGGTCCAAACATACTTTACGATGTCCCTTGTGCAGGCCAATCTTTGCTGGCCTAACTATGCTGGCCTAACTCCAGGTTAGGATTGCGCTCTCACTCTTCTTTAAAAAAAAAATGGAAAATTCAGGCAGCAGTGTCATATTATTGCAGTTCCCAGTGTTGGGCCTCCTGTGTTGTTGTTTTCAGATCTGATCTGTGGCCATTTCAATAAAAAGCAGTGGCAGCTCTGCCCTCAATCCCTGGCACAGGTCTGAGTAGACCAGTTGCAACATCGGAGGATTACCATTGGGGGAGTCCCCCTGAAACCCGAAGATGCAGCCTGGGCTCCGGTGGCACAGCTGCATTGGCAGGGGAGGAAAAGGGTAGGGCTGGGCTCTTAACTTGCTTTGTTTTGTTCTGATTTCCCATCCCAGTGCTTGCAGGTTTTCCCAACTGGAGTGGGCTATCTGAGTTGTTGTATATAGCAGTGGTTCTCAGACATTTAGCACCAGGACCCACTTTTTAGAATGACAGTCTATCCAGGACTCACTGGAAGTGATGTCATGGCCAGAAGTGCCGTCATTATGACACCAGAGCCTGCTGCTTTCCTGAGAATGTAGCAATAAGTTGGGTTATTTATCAGCCATTTTCCAATAGCAAAGTGGCTCAGAAAGAAAAAAGAAGCCTTTTTACAACATTGATACAAGCAAAACAACCACACAGCCCTCTCCCTTTCCCCATATTTTCAGTCTGGCTGCTCCTGACAATGGCTCATGCCCCACTGGTGGGTCCCGACCCACAGTTTGGGAACCCGTGGTATAGAGGACAGCAAGAAGGAAAATGCAGGCAAACTATGGAAGAAATGGTTAAGAGTGGGTATTGTGATTTACATCGCAGTCTCTTGTTGCCTCCAGATAGGTTGCTGAGGGTGCAATCCTATAAGCATTGTTGGGCCGACGCTAGCAGCAGTGTTGGCCAAGGAGCGCTGGCCCGAGGCTGCATTGTGCCGCTCGTGCGCCAGCCAAGCTTGGTTAGTGCAGGAGCAATTCTGGGTGGGGGGAGGGCAGGAGGGAGGGAGGTACTTAGCGGGGTGAGCGTGCCGAGTGGTGTGCCAGCCCAGGGAGGGGGCTGGAACTGGGATACAGCCAGCTATGGGATTCACAAATTGACAAGGGGAACGCTGGGTGGGACTTAGGCGGGACTTCCGCTTGAGTGGCAGCCCGTCCGCAGCATTCCACAGCTGTCCTGGCCTCGGGGGGGGGGCCCCCTGCTCGCTGCGGGGGACAGGTGAGGGTCACCCCCCCGAGGCCAGGACAGCTGCGGAACGCTGCGGACGGGCAGCCAATCACGCGGAAGCCCTGCGTTAGTCCCGCCCAGCGTTCCCCTTGTCAATCTGTGAATCCCATCGCTGGATACATCCAAGCCTCCATCTATGGGCCTTGCTGCGTCCTTGGCTCTGCACTTTCTATACAGCAGGCGTAGATCTGAGGAGCAAATAAGGGAGCCTGGACTTCCAGCATAAGCTAGGATTATGCTCTTAGGTACTGCTACAGACTCATATATCTCAGAGACCAATAAACAAACACCATTTGAGATACTTTATTTAGGGCACAATCCTAACCTGGTGTTAGGCTGGCACAGTTTGGCCAGCAAAGTTTGACCACCACAAGGGACACCATAAAATATGTTTGTACCATTCTGAGAGCGTAATCCTAAACTGGAGTTAGGCCGGCATAAACTAAGCCAGCAAAGTTTGGCCAGCACAAGGGCCACCATAAAGCGTGTTTGGACTACCCTCGGAGGCAGGGAGGATGGCTCACATGTTTACATGTATCAGTTTAAAGTATCAAGGAATACTTTACAGTGTTCCTTGTGCTGGCCAAACTTTGCTGGCTTAGTTTATGCAAGCCTAACTCAGTTTAGGATTGCACCCCCAGAGTCAGAAAGGCCAGCAGACAGATGTGCGCCATCCTCCCTGAGAAGGGTCCAAGCATGCTTTATGGTCACCCTTGTGCCAGCCAAACTTTGCTGGCTTAACTGTGCCAGCCTAACTCCAGGTTAGGATTGCTGTCTTAATCTGGTGACTATACCAGATTGAACCCTGAATCACATGCACCATTCTTGTCTGAGCAAGCTTCCCCAAGTCAAATTCTCCAGCTAGCCTTCTTGAATGGAAGCAGAGATAAATGTTGGCATAGACACCACTGTTATCATTTAATTTCAAACAATGCACAATTAATCAGCAGTCTTCTGGGCATAGTGGGTTAGTGGGGCTCTTGGCACTGAAAATGTTCCAGTGTCGAAAATTCTAATATAAGTAGCATCTCTGCCCTTCTAGAGAAAAGGCTCGTTTTTCTCTTGTTGCAAAGTTTGCTCTTCCCATGGCAATGTGCTCCTCTTTCTCTTTTCATTCTGGGTTTCTGTCCATGCCGCACTTCGTAGTTCTGGTTCTCTCTACGGTATCAGGCTAGATACCGTACATAACTATTTAGGGGATGACCCCCCCTGACCATAGCATTGAATCTCACAGCCATTTAATGTGGGATGCCATATGGGGAGCTAGAGGTTGCAGCTGCTCCCACAGCAGTAGGACAATGGAATGGAATGTAACCAACAGTGAGCAACTGTGCAGCTGAATACTTATGGAAGATCAGACCTCTAAGGAGATAAAACTGCACCGTTTAGTTTTAAGCAGCCCTCAAATGTGTGTATCCTTTCACGTGTGAAAACCTTCCATTAGAGCAGTGATCCTCAAACTTTTTAGCACTGAGACCCACTTTTTAGAACGACAATCGGTCTGGTCCCACTGAAATCGATGTCATGGCCAGAAGTGCCATCATTGTAATGCCAGAGCCTGCTGCTTTTCCTGAGAATACAGCAATAAGTGGGGTTATTTCTGAATCAGAAAGGAGGGAAAAAGCCTATTTACAACCTTGACGCAAGCAAAGCAACCACACAGCCCTCCCCCTTTCCAGCACCCCATCTTCCCATATTTTCAATATGGCTGCTCTAGGTGCTTTTTGACCCACCTGAAATTGGCTTGCGACCCACTGGTCGGTCCAGAACCACAGTTTGGGAGCCACTGCATTAAAGGTTGTCCTTCCCAAACTCTGAGCCATGGCTCCCCAAGGAGGTGCTGAAACCAGTCAGGGGAGCCGTGCGATCCTCACGAAAAACCCACCACCCTATACAATGTATGGGATTGCAGCCCTAATGGGGAGCCACGGACAATGGTCCAGTAGGCTGAGGGAGCCACCAGTTGGAAAGGTTGGGAACCGCTGCGTCAAGGCAGAGATGGAGAGTATTTTGGAAGTATTCGACATGGAAAATTTCCTTATGTTCATAACTGTGCTAAACCAGTCCTGCTCCCCAGTGTACACAAAACCCGGTGCTATGAGGAGGACATTCTCTCACAGCTTCTGAACTGAGGCATGTTTCTGCTTGAATTTGGTCAAAGCGCAAGGGCTGTCTGCAAGGCTTTGCATTTTGCGAACAGGAAGGGCAAACGTAGCTGGGGTGAAGCCACACATGATGGTTCCTTTGGGATGAAAGATCAGATTTTGCCCACCAGACTTTGTTGGCATGGCTAGGCAAGAAAGTAGTTTTTTTTGGGGGGGGGCAGCACCCAGGGAGTTGTAAATGCCTAGAATTAAGAAAATAAATTCCAGCTGCCAAAACAGCCTTTGCTGCTGTGAGCAAGAGTGATAGGTAGATTTTCTTTTCCACTAGATTTACTTTCTGATATCGGAGTTTATCACTCAAGCCTGGACTATTCATCAAGCCTCTCCCATCAGTAATCCAAGGCTCAACTTTTATGAGTCACTCTTTTAAAAAATAAATAACAGAAATGCCCCCCAGGCTCTTCCTTTCCCTGTCGATGGCTGGAGAAGGAATCATGAAAGAAGGGGAAATACGTGTGCTGATGATTCTGATCACAAGATGCATTTGAAGAAGTGGCAAACAGGAACCAAAAAATAATTGCTGATCTGGTGGTCAGATGTATTCCTCCCAAAAAGAATGAATGGATGATACTAGCCCACTTAATATTTATTGTAGTAGCAGTACACTTAATAGGAACTACAGCCCCTCAACCATAAATTTGGCCATGGTGGCGCAGCGGGTTAATCTGCTGTTCCTGGGCTTTCCAACCGGAGTGAGCTCCCATTGTTTGTCCCAGCTCCTGCCAACCTAGCAGTTCGAAAGCACCTAAATGCGAGTAGATAAATAGGGACCACTTCGGTGGGAAGGTAACAGTGTTCCGAGCGCCTTGACGTATAGTCATGCCGGCCACATGACCACAGAAGCTTGTCCTCGGACAAAACGCCGGCTCTACAGGCTTTGAAGTGGAGATGAGCACCGCCCCCTACAGTCGGTCACGACTAGACCATTCAGTTGTGGGGAAACCTTTACCTTTATGGAAAATCCAAACATAATCCTGTCTTCCTCACTTCTCTGTAACTGTATACTCCTGATACAGCCTTTTAGATCCCCTTTTTCCCAGCAGTATCTTAGATATAATCTTCTGTCTCTAAAGACCCAACTATCTGAAATGACCCTGCAGTGTAAGCCAAACCTGTCTTTAAGCCGTTCCTGAAGTTTGATTCTATATTTCTTATGTTTCTCAACCTTCAAAACCCACAGATCTCTGACCCACCATCCATCCTGCAAAGCAAGGGTGTCACAACATTAGGCCTGTAGGCCGGATGCAACTCCCAAAAGCTCTTTATCTTGGCATCTGGCTTTCCCAGCACCACCATCAGCTGTTCTCAGCTGCTGAGCTATGCTGAGGTATAACTCCTGAAAGCGTGGCCCACATGATAATTGGGCTCTCCCATATTTTGAAAATAGGTTCAGGATTTGCATATTTTCTCTTCTGTCACTTGCAACTAAAGGCTCACCAAGTGAGAAAAAAAGTGCTTATTTCTGGTCATGATACCACTTCCTGTTTTTTGACATCACTCCTGATCCCCAGCAAGTATCATGAATGCTTTGATCCACGGTATGAAACGAGTTTGACACCACTGCTGTAAACAGTGGCTGACATCACACAGCTTAGCCAATGAGTTGGTGTGAGCTGGCAGATTAGAGACCATTATTGTCAAGTCAGTTTTTAGTCTGCCTGCCTGCCTGCCTATCTAAGATAACAGAGATGCTGAAACATGGGTGACAAATGCACTGCCGTTCTGAAGTCAATTTCTACATCAGAGAATACAAATTAGGAGTTCAGAGGAGGCAGCACTGAGCAACTGTTGATTGCTCTCAATAAGACTACACCAGTGTAGGCGATGTAGAATGCTGGGATGCAGCCACAACAGATGCTTGAAGTAGACATGTGTGACATCTTCCCTTGCTAGGCCATGACTTGTATGGAATCACCCTGGAGCAGTGGTGTCAATCAAATTATTTAGGAACAGGAACTCACTTTTGATTGGCACTTGTCGGGAACCCGGAACCAGCCACGGAGCCCATTAGGATCCGGAACACCCGTTCTGGTCCATTCCCCCTGAATGACATCACTGCCTTCGCCCCCCTAGGAATCCGGAGTCGCTCCCTTTAACCCTCTGAGTGCCGGCCAACCAAGAAGAAAAGCTCTTTGCAGAGGAATGGGGGGGGGAGGGAGAGCAAAGTGGGCGGAGTCAGCCCTAATTTTAACTAGTGGAACTGAGTTCCCCCGCGTTCCCCCTGCATGACATCACTGCCCTGGAGGCTCATTTAGGGCCCAAATCCAATGCTGGGGCAGCGTCAATGGCCACAGTGCTGCCCCAGCAACCAGTCGCAGAAGTGCCATAAGGCAGTCCTACACGGGTGGTTGCAACCATAGCTGAAGCCAGCACCAGTCAGTGCTGGGACTCAGGACCTGGAGGACTCTCCATGGAAGTGCTGGGCAGAACATTTTACCACTGGGCCATGTTGAAGTTTGTCAGGGCAGGGGAAGGTGGGGAGGGGCCTGAACTGGCAAGGGGCGGGTGGGCTAGAAAGTGGACTAGGCCCAGGAAGGGGCAGAGATGGTGGCAGACTTTGCTGCCGAATCCTATGCCGCCTCACTGGTCAGAAAGGCCTATACGGGCCTCCTCAGTTCCAAGGAGAACATGAAAAGAGCCCCATTGGATCAGGCCAAAGGCCCATCTAGTCCAGCTTCCTGCATCTTGCAGCGGCCCACCAGATGCCTCACGGAATACGTATGTAGATATGTGCATCCCGTTGCCACTCCCCTTCATCTGGCACTCCGAGATAGCCTAACTCTGCAGTAAGGAGGTTGCACTAACCATCATGGCCTGTGGCCTACAATGGACTTTTCCTCCAGAAATCTGTCCAGTCCCCTTTTAACACCATCTAGACGAGATGCCATCACCTCCTCCTGTGGCAAGGAATTCCACTGATTCATTACCTGCTGGGTAAAAAAAAATTCTTTTTATCTGTTCTCACTCTCCCTACACTCAATTTCAGTGGATGCCCCCTGGTTCTGGTATTGTGTGAGAGGGAAAAGAACATCCCTCTATTGACTCTATCCCTCCCGTGCATAATTTTGTATGTCTCAATCAAGTCCCCCCTCAGGCGCCTTTTTTCTAGGCTGAAGAGCCCCAAACGCTGTAGCCTTTCCTCATATGGGAGGTGCCCCAGCCCCGTAATCATTTCGGTCGCTCTCTTCTGCACTTTCTCTAGTTCCCCTATATCTTTTTTAAGATGTGGCAACCAGAACTGTACACAGTACTCCAGATGTGGCCTTACCATCGATTTGTACAATGGCATAATAATATTGGCCATTTTATTCTCAACCCTTTTTTTTATTATCCAAAGCATGGAATTGGCCTTCTTCACCACTGCCACACATTGGGTCGACGCTTTCATTGAGTTGTCTACTAGCACTCCAAGATCTCTCTCCTGATCTGTCACCGAAAGCTCAGAACCCATTAGCTTATAGTTGAAGTTTTGATTTTTTGCCTCAGGGTACATCACTTTACACTTGTCTACCCATTAGCGCCGGCTACTATCTACACAGGGTAAGGGAGCAAATGCTCCCTTGCCCTGAGGAGATTCTGGTGGCTGCCCTGACCCCAGAGGATACAGCAGCGGCCATTTTGGTGCTGCTGTTTCTCTGCAATCTATTGCAGTTTAAGATTGGGCTGCCCTTGATCAGCGATGGGATTCACAAATTGACAAGGGGAACGCTGGGCGGGACTTAGGCGGGACTTCCGCTTGAGTGGCAGCCTGTCCGCAGCGTTCCGCAGCTGTCCTGGCCTCGGGGGGGGCTCCCGCTCGCTGTGGGGGACAGGTGAGGGTCGCGCCGGGTGCCTGGGCAAGCAGCGGTGGGGCACGCTAACCGGGGGCAGCCCCCTGAGGCCAGGACAGCTGCGGAATGCTGCGGACGGGCAGCCAATCACGCAGAAGCCCCGCGTTAGTCCCGCCCAGTGTTCCCCTTGTCAATCTGTGAATCCCATCGCTGCCCTTGATGTAGTGTTCAGGGTAGGATATCAATCAATCAATCAATCAATCAATCAATCAATCAATCAATCAATCAATCAATCAACAGGTACTTATATATCGCTTTTCAACACGAAGTTCACAAAGCGGTTTACAGGCAAATAGTAATAATAAAGTTTAATGGCTCCCTGTCCCAAAAGGGCTCACAATCTAAAAAAAAGGCAGACCGCCAGCAACAGCCACTAGAAAGACTGTGCAGGGGTGAAGAGGGACAGTTACTCTCCCCCTGCTAAATATAAGAGGAACACCACTGGAAAAAGTGCCTCTTGTCCAGTTAGCAGGATATGAGCCAGTGTTGATTTAGGGCTTGGAGACCTGGGCTTGCAACCCTGCCCTGCCCTTTCTGGGTGACCTTGGGTGAGTCCCCATTTCTCAGCCTAACCTAACTTCACAACACTGATTTGAGGATAAAATAAAACGGGCTGCTTGGAAGAACAGTCGGGTAAAAATGCAATAAATAATCATGGGATAGCAGCAATTGATACCATCATTTCGCTTTCAGTGTTCTCACTGGTATCAGGCAGTTTTTTTTCCCCAATCTGCTGTGAGATCTTTGAATGTTCTGCTTTTCACTTAGACCCAGGCCAGAAATTCTGAAGGCACTGGGGAGAAATGCATAAAGATGCTGAATGCAGTGTAGCAAGGTAGCATGATGTACTTGAGAGACGGGTCTGCTGTGCAATGCTGCAATCTTGGAACATCTTGTTTGCTGCCACTGGGCCAGCTTTGATATGCGCAGGGATGATTTTGGGCTCCCAAAATGCTGTTTTATGAGAACCTAGGGGGTGATTGTGAAGGCAAGTGAGATGATAGAAGGTGCCGAGGGAAAGGAAGATAGAGGGAAGATATCAAGGCAAGGTAAATAATCCAGACTCTTTTTATCTGTGATTTTTTTTTTCCCCTCCTTCCAACCAAGGCATAAGGAGAGGGCTATTAAAAATCACTTCCAATGAGCAATATTTTAGGTTAATGGGACTAGTGGAAATGCTGCATAAGTGAGACAGTGGCAATCTCTCCCAGCACTGTCTCCCTTTTATTTTTGTATCAGGATTTTTATATCCCAGCACTGCAGGTTCTTATTACCATCTCAAAGAGTGATAGGGGAACCCAGGGTGCTGCGGCTTCCCACCTCTGCTGGGGTGCCCTCCTTCTCAGCTTGGACTCAGATAAATTGTGTGTGTGTGTGTGTGTGTGTGTGTGTGTGTGTGTGTGTGTGAGAGAGAGAGAGAGAGAGAGAGAGAGAGAGAGAGAGAGAGAGAGGTACTGCTGTGCTAATACATCCCTCGGGAACCTTCCAGTGTTTCTTGATACAACTGAGTGCATCACTCATAAAAAATGCACCAGGGCACTGATGGCATTTGATTCCAACAGCAGCAGGGGAGGAGAAGAGACAATTGACTGAGCCGTTCACTCTCCAAGCCTTAGAAATCTATGCGTTGGCTAATCAAAATATTATTTATGCTGTTTTCAGGCTACCTGTGCTTGACATAAGAGCTCACCTGGGACCAGTAAGCTCTGGGTGAGTCAGTGCATGTTCGGGAGTGAGAACAGATTTTTTTTTTTGGGGGGGGGTAATTGTTCTATTAGCTTTCTGCAGTATGGGAGTTGGCTTTCTGGAAGAAGCTGATAAGGATGCTCTGGAAGAATATGTGCATCAGGGACAGGGCCCATTCCTAGAATCTTTTTTCTAGAAACTGTTTTCAGCATTAGGATTGAGCCTTGGGATTTATGTATAAAACATACCTTCTGAGCATGTGTAGAATGCCTTTCCCTTTCCACTGAGGAACAAACTACTATGACATTCAATGTGTCATTCCTTTTCTGTTTTAGAGAAAATAGTTGCCATAGAGGGGGGCAATCGGGATGATGAAAAATTTCTGGGGGTTTCACCTTTTCTACCTGCACCATTTTTCCCAATGAAAATTGCTCGCAAACTTCTATTTGCTTTGGGAGGAAAGCCACTATGGGCACAGATTCAGGTAGGTGGCCCAATCCTAACCTATATTGGAACAGGCAGGTCGGCAGGCCTGTTCTATATCTAGCACATTTTAGGAGGCAGCTGGAGGCTACTCAGCTGGAGGCTACCCATTACGGCTACTCAGAGCTGTGCCAGTGAAATTAGTGGCACAACTCTGAGTGGCCCATGCAGAGCCAGCCAGACCAGGCCTGGGGGTTAGGATCTAGCCTAAGTTCCGGATACTGGCTCCATCTCCTTCCTTGGCAAGCCCACCCATGGGTCCATCTTCCCCTGCCTTACCCCAATTCACTTCCCCCTGCTGTCCTTCTGCCTTTGTCAACCCCCCTTGCCAGCCAAACTCAGCCAGCCTTACCTGGCACTGGGACCTAGCACAGGCAGGCTGGCACATATCCTCGTACCAGCCTAGCCTGCTCTGGAGTGGCACGGGTGCTTGACGGCACATTTGCAACACTCCAGGGCCGGCACTGGGGACATGCACTGGTCCAACTGACCGTTTGGACTGCACCCTGGGGCAACTATTTTATGGGGCATTTTTGCCAGAACGGCAGTGCAAGGGTAAGGATTAAACCTGGTTCCCCCCCAGCAGTGTGGCTTGAATCCAAAATGGGTCCCTCTCTGGCTACTATTTCAAAAAAGAGACAGATAGAATTATGTTGCAACATTGCATGCAGTTTAATCCTGTGTAACCATACATACAGTTCCCAGCATACAGTACTTGGATTTTTTTTTTTTTTAAACTGGATTTTAAGAGCAGATGATACAACTTTGAGACAAGCATGGATCAGGGAACTTCCCCACCCCCCCCATACTTGAATACTTTTAAAATCTTACAACTGAAATACATTTTTGCACATCTTCTAAGGATGATCCAAATCTAAACTTTCCCCAAAAATCTAGAAAGGAAGACCATCTTTGTAAGAAAGTATTTCTCATTGTATATTTTGCTCTCATTCTCACATAAAAAGATTAGCTTCTCCATCACTGCAATACCCCAAATCCTTACTAAGCAATCCTTCTGGAACGGTGAACTCCCCCCACCCCCCAAAAAAATCTATGCAGTGCATGTAGCCATCAATACATCATGAGTCAAATACTACAGTATTTTGATAATGGAATCAGGGTGTGAATTGCATTGAATGATAAGACCTCTGGGGCATCCAAGAAATTATGCCCAATCACCAGCATTATAACCTTTATAATCCCCTTGTGGCAGTTTCTTAATTTTGTGCATCCCTACCACATGTGCACGTATGTGTCCCTACAATCACAGCATTCCTAGCATAAAGTCATATCTAAGCCTGTTATCCTCTTGAGCCTCCAATGAATCAAGTCTGACCTACATATTCACTTGTAATATGCTTCTTTCAGGTTATTATATATGGAAAATATCAAATTGCGCTGCCAAATTGGTTCTTTTGTTGATAGTCCTAATTCTTCTCCCATTGTTCTACGCATGTGACTTTTGATGTTTCAGTTTCCTGTAATATTTGGTGTGTCCTGGGAGCATTTCCATGTTTATCTGCCTGTAATAAGATTTGATTTTCCAACACTGTAGCTTGCCTTAAAGGCTTGTGTCTAACTGTTTGTAAAAGAGAGTGCCAAATTTTCAAAGTGAAATAAAGATCATCTGTGTCCAGGCACTTCACTGTCCTTTTAAAAAGACACTGGGTGGGTGAATCCCACAGACAAGGACACCAACAGCCCAATCCGAAGCTGCCCTGCACCCAGAAGAGCAGCAATACCAAAATAGCTACTGCTGCATCTTATGGGCACTGCCCCATGCTGTCCCCCTGCCCCCAAAACCAGCAATGCTGGCCAGCAGTCTTCCTTGGTTTCAGTGACACCACAGCAACCTCTGGGCGGCACTGAAGCCCGGTGCTGAGTGACACAGGCCCAGTGACTGCCCTACTTACTCTCCAGTTGTCGTGAACCAGAGCCAGTAAGGGCCTTAGGATTGGGTCCAGTGTTGTCATCTACTCTCTTGTAGACGGAACGCTGGGCGGGACTTAGAGTGATCGACAGCCCGTCGACTCACTTCCGCTTTCTTCGCGCGCCCCGCGCGGCTTTCCCTCACCTCGGAGGGAGCGCCTGCTCGCCTGGGGGGATGGGTGGGGGGCACGCCGGGTGCCTGGGCGAGCAGGCGCCCCCTCCGAGGCGAGGGAAAGGCAATTAACAAAATTAAAACAAATACAATTTTAAAAAAACAACATGCCCAGTGGATCATAAAATCAACTATAAATTCTGTATTATTATTATTATTATTATTATTATTATTATTATTATTATTATTATTATTATTATTATTATTAATTTATTGTCATTGTATTACACAACGAAATTCACTGACACCCGGAGACCAAACCAACACACACACTAAGCTCCCAACA
>JAJKFI010020073.1:0-10000 GCA_029204185.1 Lerista edwardsae | reverse complement strand
GATCTCCAAACACCAGCCCAAGGGCCAGATCTGAGGTTTGGAAAAACCTCACCCACCACCCTCCGTGAGTGGCACCTACCTTTCCAGGCCAACACCTCCATTGGCATGCACATGCCCCCCCCCCCGACACACACGCTCATCACAAAGAGGCAGTTCATCCAAATTGTCCACAGATAAAATATTACGTCAAAAAAGCCATTTGTCTATGTATTATGGATTTCTCTATGTATTATGGCAGGGGAGGGTTGGGTGACACACATCCCTGAGCATGATTAGGTGGCAGTGTGACAGCACAATAGATGGAGGGAGATGTGAGCACCCAGGCAGGCACCCAAGAGTGTAGGTGCAGCCATTAGGCCTCATCCAAACCCCTGTTCCCAGGCCATGTGGCCCTGATTCGGGCTCTTACAACCTGCTCAAACTTGTGCCTGCTAAATCAATCAATCAATCAATCAAAAAGTATTTATATACTACTTTTCAATATGACGTTCACAAAGCGGTTTACAGGCAAAGAATAACATTAAAGCTAAATGGCTCCCTGTCCCAAAAGGGCTCACAGTCTAAAAGAATGCAGAACAGCCACCAGCAACAGCCACGAGAAAAGACACTGCGCAGGGGTGAAGAGGGACAGTTACTCTCCCCCTGCTAAATATA
Organism: Lerista edwardsae; assembly: GCA_029204185.1. Classification (NCBI taxonomy): domain Eukaryota; kingdom Metazoa; phylum Chordata; class Lepidosauria; order Squamata; family Scincidae; genus Lerista; species Lerista edwardsae. The sequence goes on along the minus strand of JAJKFI010020073.1, from coordinate 9,346 downwards.
AGAGGAACCCCACTTGGAAAAGTGCCTCTTGCCCAGTTAGCAGGAGGAATAGCAGGCAGAAATCCAAGTAGTCCCATTGGGGTGGCTAGCGCCTGCTCCAGGGTAAGGGGATGAATATCCCCTTACCTCTTGGAGGCTCCAGCAGCCTCCTAACCTGCACTGGATAACCAGAACTCTGGCACAGGCTAGGATTGTGCCTTGAGAATGCCAGCAAACATGCTTATTTTGAACTAGTATGCCAGGCTACAATTTAGAGTCAATCCCAAACTGGAGTTAGGCCGGCATAAACTAAGCCAGCAAAGTTTGGCCAGCACAAGGGCCACCATAAAGCGTGTTTGGATTACTCTCAGGGTCAGGGAAGATGGCTCACGTCTGTGTGCTGGCCTCTCTGACTCCAAGAGTGGTCCAAACATACTTTACGGTGTCCCTTGTGCTGGCCAAACTTTGCTGATTTATTTTATGCTGGCCTAACTCAGTTTAGGATTGTGCCCTTAAAGTTCTCAACATCTTAAAGTTTGAAAAACACTAAGAAACACTAAGAAAACAAGTAAAGCGTTAACTAAATGACTTAAAGAAGGACTCTCTGATAAATCCAAGAAAATGTGATGTTTCTGAAACATTTTTGGTTACTCCAAGCTAAAAACCCAAATACTTCCCCACTGATTCTTGTCTACATATATTTTGATTAAAGTCTTCACTTTGCTATCTGTCAGTATTTTTCCTTTCATATTGTTCTGCACATATCTTCTGAGTGTAGCTCTAAGTGCCATTCAGTACAGAAATCTGTCAAGTCCGTCTTATGTGGGACCATAATTGCTCAGCTCCTCATTATAATGAGTGCTCCGGCTAAGCCAGATCTGACGGGTTGAGCAAACGAAGCATTGTGTTGTATTTCATAATCTAGTTTATAAATGTTTCAGCTCCTTCCGTTCACATAGGTGAAGCTTGACAGGCTTTCAGTAGACTGGGTGTAGAGACAATTTATTTCTTGTTTTACACAAGAACTTCTTCCAGACTACATCCTTTCACAGAGGTTTCCCCTAACATGCACCTTAAGCAGGAACTTCAGAAGAAGTCCCAACCAAAGATGTTTTGGGAGAAAAGATGAGAGCTCCTACCTCGGTGAGCTGGAATTTGTAACAAAGGCATCTGCAGGCACTGAAAAATCTCAACTTGAAGTGTCGCATCTGTAAAAGAAGGTATTGCTGAAGGTACAATAACAGCCCCATCATAACCAGCACTGATGCAGCTGGTCCACTTGGCCCACACTGTATCCAGTACTGAGAAAGAGTAGGCTGGAGGTCTTCTTGAGGTAAGGACCCAGTGGTGGTATCTAAAGCGGGAGGAACCGGTAGGCTGGGCGGGATGCACGTGTGATTGGCTGCCCGTCCATCCGGTTCTGCCACCTGCCCGCACACTGCGCGGGCTGCCCTGGCCTCGAAGGGGGTGCCTGCTCGCTGGGGGGGACGGATGGGGGGCGCGCTGGGTGCCTGGGTGAGCAGCGGTGGGGCGCGCCAACTGGGGGCAGCCTGCGCAGCGGGTGGGCAGGCGGCGGAACAGAACGGACGGGCTGCCAATCAACCCTACATCCTGCCCAGCGTTCCGGTTCCTCCCGCTTTAGATACCACCACTGTAAGGACCGAGCCGTGTTAACAACTGCTGGGCCCCTCGGCTTTCAAGTATTTTGGGCCCCCTCTGAAACCCTTCCGGAAAGCTCCTGCCACACTAAATGGAAGCCCCTGGTGGGTGGGCAGGCATGGTTCTCCTCCCCCCCTTTACAAATAAGGCCTCCACAGCTCAGTCAATGCCTCACTTTTCCTTATCTATTTATTGCCTTGTTACAAAACACACACACACACACACATATACACACACACACCTTTGCAGCCAACCCCCAAGGCAATCCAGCCACAGGCTCCTCAAATGGATCCAGGCTTGCACGGAAGCTCCCCACCCACCCCCACTCCTAAAACCACAAGACCCCAGGCAGAAATCTAAGAGGCGAGAAACGGCGAGGCCAGGCACTTCTAAGTTGTTTCCAAAGGGGGGGGGACTTCACAAGTAGACCCTGGCTTCCATGGAAGCTCCCCAGTAATGCAGCCAGTGATGTCATTCAGGGGGAACGGGCCAGAACGGGCGTTCCGGATCCTAACGGGCTCCGTGGCTGGTTCCAGGTTCCCGACAAGTGCCAATCAAAAGTGAGTTCCTGTTCCTAAATCATTTGAATGACACCACTGAATGCAGCCCCCATGTGCAGCCCAGCTCAATTCCTGGAGATGAGGCTTGCCCCACGTGGTTCTCGGAGAGTTCTGCAAGCCTCACCTTTGCAAGGTCGGGCTTGCTGCAGTCTCTTGCCGGCTGGAGGCGAACCGAATGAAGAGTCCCCAGAGGCTGGAGCTGGAGACCCAGGCATTAGGCTGATGCTCAGACCCTTGATGGGTCCTCATCCCTGCGGGGGCCCTAGGCTTCAGCCTACTCAGCCTAATGGATAATACTGCCCTGGATAAGGGGACAATTGGGCTACTTGGATCTATGTCTGCCAAATGGCCAACACAAGTCCAAGAAGCCCAGTGTTGGGCTTTCAAGCCGGAAGAGGGAAACAGGATTCACCATTTGCCAGCACCATTGGTCACACCCCCTCCTGGACCCAATCCCCCCTCCCCAGCCTCCAGGGGTTGGCTTGAGTTGGGTTGCTTGGCTTCTCCATGCTTTCTATTTTGCAATTATTTTGAGAGGATGTATCAAAGCATGGGACATGGTGGCGCAGTGGGTTAAACCGCTGCTGCTGGGCTTTCTGACCAGAAGGTTGGGAGTTCAAGACTGCACAACGGAGTGAGCTCCCGTTGCTTGTCCCACCTCCTGCCAACCTAGCAGTTCAAAAGCACCTAAAAATGTGAGTAGATAAATAGGTACCACTATGGTAGGAAGGTAACGGCGTTCCGGGCGCTACGGCATATAGTCATGCCAGCCACATGACCACAGAAGCTTGTCCTCGGACAAAATGCCGGCTCTAAGGCTTAGAAATGGAGATGAGCACTGCCCCCTACAGTCAATCACAACTAGACCATTCGGTCGTGGGAAAACCTTTACCTTTTATCAAAGCATACCTTACTAAAGCCATTTGTGGATCTCAGAAATCCACATACCCCCCAACACGGCGTCAGCGCAATTGTCAGCATCTTTGCTCAGAACTAGGTCAGAATTCAGGGGGAAACAAGTGCACTTCAGCTATCAGAAGTCTCACAAATGCCGCGCTAATGTGTTGTGCACATGGGAGGAGGAGGAAATAGCCCTGATGCCAGTGGAGCTACCGCAGATGTCAACCAGAGAAATTAAAATCCGTTGAACTTCTGGTCGAAGCATTCCCAAGCATACGGTTTCCATCGTCTTCCCCTAAGGGCACGTCTCAATGAGGAAACAGCACTAATTTCGCAACATCTGCGTGAGCTCGATTGACAGAAGGAACAGCACATGCTTCCAAGCAAAAGTGCAGATGAAAGGGCACTTTCATGAGTTCATTGCCTCTGCTTAAGAGACCAGACTGCCAAAGGGTTTCTGTGAGAACTGTTTCTTAGAGCAATTTAGCTGACAAGGTAAACCGTTCGTGCACAAAGGCGGGACTTGAGACCAGGACGTTGCTCCTGTTCAGGCTCTGGAGGCAGAGTGAAGCAGCAGGCAAAGATGTTGCAGGTGCAATCCTAACCTTGCCCTGGACCAGGAGAGGACTCTGAGCATCCCCTGAACCTCCTGTTCCCTGCTTGTGGTCCAGCCCCTCAGCACCCCTACCCAGTGATGTCATGCAGGGGGTACGCGGGGGTACGCGAGTACCGGTTTCTAGGATTACAGCTGGCCCCGCCCATTCGCCCGCCCACTCGTCGACTCCGCCCTCTGCAACGTTTGAATTTCCTGCATGTTTGAGTTGCCTGCATGTTCTCAGAGCCAGGCAGGCAGGCAGGCAGCGAGCGGAGCCTTTCCTTTCCTTGCCACTGAAAAATGAGTTGCTCTGGGGTTTTAACATGATGCCAGGCCTCCTTAACATGTTCTGGGGGTGCTGTGGAATACCGTTGCGACTGTTGGGTCAGTTTAAAATCATCTGAGGCCTCAAAAAGGGCTTTTTTCATGTCACTTCCTGCCACGACATCGCTTCTGGCTTATGACGTCACTTCCGGTGGGCGGGTCCTGACACGTGCCAATCAAAAGTGAGTACCTGTTCTTAAATCATTTAGATGACACCACTGCCCCTACCTGGTGTGTTGCTGCCTGGGTGGATGATGGGCACATACGGAGGGATGGCGACGCTGGCCATTTTGGTGGGTGGCCCCCTCATGCTGGGCATTCATGGTGGCCCGGCTGCATTTACAACAGTGGAACACAAGGCCCTCTCTCACAGTAGCATGAGAGGTTTGGGATGTAGCTCTCTGGTCCATCACTCTCTTCCATACTTTCACTGTCCCCCAGGGTGCCAACACATCACTAAGTAAGGGGAGGCAGCATTTGGCATGTGGCCTTAGGCACTGGGAGGTCCTGGGGTGGTCATGCCCTGAGTTCCACATCACACCACACCACACCACACGCCTACCATGCATTGTTAACCACACAGATGGCAATGTCTGCCTAGAACAGTGTTTCTCAAACTGTGGGTCACAGGACCCACTTGATGGGACACAACCCAGTCATGTCCCTGACCCCCTAGCTGCCCAGGGGCCAGTCCGCAGACTTCCACCCCCCTCCCAGACTGCCACCCCTGACCCACCTGAACCTTACGGAGCCTTGCGCAGCACTCCACTACTGTCCAAAAGTGTTCTCATGCCTTTGAACAGCATTGAATCTGTGGAACTCTTTGCCCCAGGAGGTGGTGATGGCATCTGATCTGGATGCCTTTAAGAGGGGATTGGACAGATTTCTGGAGGAAAGGTCCATCGTGGGCTATAGGCCATGATGGATTGTGCAACCTCCTTACATTGGTGGTGGGCTACTTCAGAGTACCAGGTGCAAGGGAGAGGCAACAAGATCCAAGCATCTTGTTGTCTCATGCCTCCCCGGGGTACCTGGTGGGCCGCTGTGAGATACAGGAAGCCGGACTAGATGGGCCTTTGGCCTGATCCAGCAGGGCTCTTCTTATGTTCTTATGAATCTAAATTTCTGATTCTTTGCAGGGTTTAGTTGTCCTGTGGTGTCCAAGGCCACACCACCCTTAATGAGCTTAGCAGTGGCAGCCGTGCCTTGGGGCATTTAACCTCTCCCCCTCAACCAATGGCAGGACCACCATTGATGTGACCTGATGTCAGGTGGGTCACGGAAAACTGGGAACTGCCATCTTGGAAGCTGTAGACCTTACTCTTGCTAAATTCTTTTTGTGAGTGTTAACTGTGAATTTTCAAGGGAGGGTTTTTAAAATTTTGTTTTTCATTCAGAGTGCAATCCTAACCTGGAATCAGGCCAGTACAGTTAGGCCAGCAAAGTCTGACTGACACAAGAGACAGCATGAAGTATGTTTGACTACTCTTGGAGTCAGAGAGGCCAGCATATAGACGTGCGTCATCCTCCCTGACTTCAAAAGTGATCCAAATGCACTTTACCGTGTCCCTCATGCCAGCCAAACTTTGCTAGCCTAACTGTGCCGGCTTAACTCCAGTTTAGGATTGCACCCTCAGTGTTTTACATAACATTTCGTCCTAATCTTGCTTTCATAGTCGCTGCAGTGCCAGATTGCCAATTTGCATTCCAGGAGTGTCATTTTATTATGTCACAATGATGATGTCACTTCCAAGTTAATGGCATCACTTCCAGTGGGTCCTGACTTGAGTACCATTCTAAAAAGTGGGCCCCAGTGCTAAAACATTTAAGAACCACTGTCCTAGAAAGTAAAACGCTCTTATTTTTTAAACTTTAAGTAAAAAAATTGGAATGTCCTCCCCACTGAAATCTGATTGGCTCCCTCTTTGTGTATTCTGAAACCATGAAACTGTCATTCAGATTGTTCTCAACCACTAAATCAGTGGTTCCCAAACTGTGGTTCCCAAACTGTGGGTCGCGATCCAATTTCAAATGGGTTGCAAAGCACCTAGAGTAGCCATAAAATATAGAAAGATGGAATGCTGGAAAGGGGGAGGACTGTGTATTGCTTTGCCTATGTCAAGGTTGTAAATGTTTTTTTTTTTCCTTTTGGATTCACTTGCTTTTGGAAAATGGCTGAGAAATAACCCAATTTATTGCCGCATTCTCAGGAAAGCAGCAGGCTTTGGCATCACAATGATGGCACTTCCTGCCATGACATCACTTCCTGTTGGTCCCGGACATATTGTCATTCTAAAAAGTGGGTGCTGGAGCTAAAAGGTTTGAGAACTATTGTGCTAAATCATTTCTTGATGTTTGCTTACTCTTCTCGGCTTTTTGCTGGCTGCTTTCAGCATCATTTTGGGATACGGATTTGTATTTTGACGGGGATTTCATATATTTTTATAGTCCCATCTGCCTGAGGCTGAATGTTGTGGGAAAGACAGGGTACAAATTAGTGAAGAAATAAATAGAGGAACATAATCGTTACGGCATAATCCTGTGAGCTCTGCACATGGCTTATCCAGCTATGAGCTGGAAATTGCCAGAGGAAAAAGGGAAAAAAAGATTCCCAGTGTGTCACTGACCTCCACAAATTGTGGTTAATCAGCTCAACTTACTGAATCTCAACAAACAGCAGACAACACAAATTGACAATATTAACTTTCCAGAAGAGTAGAGCTAGGAAACCTTAACACTGACTTTCCTTGGTGACTTGGTTTTCAGACACAGTCTCTTAACATGATCTCTGTCATCACGTGGTTGAAGGGCTTTCATTGGTAGCTTTCATTGGTAGGAACATAAGGCGGGAAGGTAGCAGAATTCTAATCTCACTTTGAAGAAAACTGGTAAGCTGAAAAACAAAAGGGCCATAAACCCTTTTCTTGTTGCGTCAAATAAAGTTACCACAAGAGGACACATGGTCACAGTTCTAACTTTGGTAATTTTGCTGGAGGGGAGTAGAGGGCTTACCCAATGCCTTGTTGTTGTTGTTGTTGTTGTTCAGTCACTAAGTCATGTCCGACTCTTCGCGACCCCATGGACCACAGCACGCCAGGCCTCCCTGTCCTCCACTAGCTTCCGGAGTTCGCCCAATTTCATGTTCACCGCTTCGGTGACACTATCTAACCATCTCATCCTCTGCCGGCCTCTTCTCCTTTGGCCTTCGATCTTTACCAACATGAGGGTCTTTTCTAAGGAGTCCTCTCTTCTCATGAGGTGGCCAAAGTCTTTGAGCTTCAGCTTCAGTATTTGTCCTTCCAGGAAGCAATCAGGCTTGACTTCCTGTAGGATTGACCGATTGGATCTCCTTGCAGTCCAGGGGACTCTCAAGAGTCTTCTCCAATATCATAATTCAAAAGCATCTATTCTTTGGCACTCTGCCTTTCTTATGGTCCAGCTCTCACATCCATACATTGCTAACCCAATACCTAGGGACAATCTAAAATGGTAAAAACGAAATACCACGAAATAGGACTTATAAAACCATAAAACACGATATATTTCAATTAACGAAATACTGTTGAGCTTTATTCAACATTGAAATGTATCCATTGACCTAGCTACGGAGTAACGCTGCATAGCTCTGACTGTGTTTTCAAGCCTGAGATTGGAGCTCTGATGAATTAATTGGTTGCAGAGCTCTGAGCATGCTCAGAAACTGCCAAGGCAAATGCATGGAGCCCTGTGGAAAGGGAAACTGAGCCACACTGCATGGTTACTTGCGAGTAGGCAAGCAGGCATTGAAAAGGGCAGGCTGAGAGGAATGCAACACCACCAGAATGGCCCCAATCCAATGAATACAGTCTCCAAAATCACTTGAGAAGGAAGTCCCTCCCTCCAAACAGATATATATGTATATGCATTGAACCTCATGGAAAGCGAAACTGAGCTACACTTTTGTATTTACCCGCAATGTTTTAATTGCTCTGTTGGTGTGCGTGGTTTTCCCCCTGCACTTTAAAACCTGTTTTCCCATAGCAATTCAATGCTCAGTTCAGTTCTGTTGGTTCAAGTTGCTATCTTCTTAATGTTTTCATTTGGCAATGTTTGAATTTGTTTCTGTTTGACACTGTTAGGTTCCTTGCAACATGTTAATCTTAAATGGCTCCTGTAACAAGCAACATGTTAATCTTAAATGGCTCCTGTAAGTTTAATAGCTGTTCTCTTGGGGGGAGGGGTGCGTTGTTGTTGTTGTTGTTGTTGTTGTTGTTGTTGTTGTCAGTGGCATTTCTACAGGGAGGGCAAAGACCTAAGTGTTGCAAGAAGCCTTACTCTGTCATGTAAATCCGTCCTCTCCCTTGCTGCTGTAGCCAGTAAGCAACGCCAAGGTGTTGCTTTTCCCTGTGAGGATTGGCTAAAACGGTGCAGGAGAGGCGTGATTTCCACTGCAAGGTAAGGCTTCTTGCAAAACTTAGAGCTTTGTCCTCCCTGTAGAAATGCCTCTGGTGGTGGTGGTGGTGGTGGTGGTGGTTAGGATTTTTACTTTGCCTTATTCCCACAATGAAGGGGTGCCTGTTTTATTGCTTTGTTTTGTTGCATTGCTGTGGCTATGTCTGCTGACAGCACAGGCATAAAAACACATATATACCTATTTGGCAGTGATTACACTTAATAAAATGCTTTAAAATTGATTAGAATATTGATTTGGAATAGAAACACATAACACTTCTTTTGCCCCTTTTTTAGGATAACCCTGCCATCCACGAAAAAATAAAAGCATTTCAGACTGCCTCTAACAATGACCCTTGAGTAGGCAGGAGCTAAAGAACATAACTCAGCAGAACATGCAAAATGGGGTAGTTCCTGAGGGGGCGAGCGTCCCACCTCCAGACAAGTCCCTTGGCATAATCCTAACCTGGAGTTAGGCTGGCACAAATTAGGCCAGCAAAGTTTGGCCGGCACGAGGGCTGCCATAAAGTGTTTGGACCACTCTCGGAGTCAGGGAGGATGGTGCATGTCTGTGTGCTGGCCTCTCTGACTCCAAGAGTGGCCCAAATATACTTTACAGTGCCCCTTGTGGCCTAACTGTGCCGCCCTAACTCCAGGTTAGGATTGCACCCTGAGGGTCCAATCCTATGCAACTGTACCAATGGGGCATGTGGTGGTGGCCTCCTCAAGGGAATGTTTGTTCCCTTCCCTCTGAGCTGCATTGTGGGTGCATCAATGATGGAAATTAGGACAGTATTTGGCCCTGACACTCCTGCTGATCGCCCCCCCTCCCTGTGCTCACACGAGAGAGAGAGAGAGAGAGAGAGAGAGAGAGAGAGAGAGAGAGAGAGAGAGAGAG
>JAJKFI010020072.1:0-15355 GCA_029204185.1 Lerista edwardsae | reverse complement strand
TGATGATGATGATGATGATGATGATGATGATGATGATGATGATGATGAAAAATGTACTAGGTAAGAGATATAGGGTACAATCCTAACCTGGAGTTAGGCAGAACAGTTAGGCCAGCAACATTTGGCCAGCACAAGGGCCACCATAAAGTATGTTTGGACCACTCTCGGAGTCAGAGAGGCCAGCACACAGACGTGCATCATCCTCCCTGACTCCGAGAGTGGTCCAAACGCGCTTTACAATGGCCCTTGTACCAGCCAAACTTTGCTGACCCAACTGTGCCGGCCTAACTCCAGGTAAGGATTGCACCCTCCATTCAAGACAGAAGCATGGTTCCAGGAATACGGAGGTTCCAGGAATACGGAGGTTCCAGGAATACGGAGAATGCCAGGCAGTGCTGATAGTCTTAACTATTCCCGATTTGCAAAATCACAAAAAGGGGAGCTGCAGCCTCTCACAAATATCAGCAAAGCACACAAAATGCATGCACCTCCGTTCGACAACACTATGGGGATAATCCTACTGCGAATGCTAATAACCCAAAACCTGAGGGGAGGGGTTGCCAGCCGCTCTTTAGCAGAGCTCCTCAGAGCATGAATAAAATTAATGTTTAATTTGTAGCTGCAGAGCCTGTTTTCCTTCAGACTAGCGGCTTCTCTTGTGAGCCACACCTGCACATCCCAAGCAGGTTCTCCAGCTATATTTATTCAACCACTTGCAGTTGTGAGACTCGGAGCGACAAGGAGTGCTCTCCACGACAGGCTTGTTTACAAGAGGAGAGATACCCAGGTTGGCGGCTCAACATTCCTCTCCCATCCAAGGCCATATAGCTATAGCCAGCCTTCCTCGCTAGACAAAACCGCTACATTTCCAGGTTGGACTTCCATAAAGGAATGAAAATTTCATGTTTTCCTCTTAACAAAGCAAAACCTCTTCTGCCCTCTTACCAAGCCAAAGCTCCTTAATGCTTATGATTTTTTTTTTCAAAAATAGAAAAACGATTGTTATTTTCTGACACTTTCAGATACTGATAATTGCATTGTGAGTAATTATAATGGCTTCTGTAATTCTTTACATAAACACCAGCACAGTCTGAGACAAGTATACTCAGATGTAAACCCAGCTTAGTTTTATGGTACTGAGAGCACAATCCTAACCTGGAGTTAGGCCGGCATAGGATGAGCCAGCAAAGTTTGGCTGGACCACCGTAAAGCAAGTTTGGACCACTCTCAGAGTCAGGGAGGATGGCACACGTCTATGTGCTGGCTTCTCTGACTCAGAGAGTGGTTCAAACATACTGTACTTTATAGTGCCCCTTGCACTGGCCAAACTTTGCTGGCTTTACTGGGCCAACCTAACTCCAGGTTAGGATTGTGCCCTTAATCCCAGGTAAGTGTGTATAGGATTGCAGCCTAAATAATTTCCTGGAAGTTCCCTCTTACTATTTAACCCTTTTATACACCCTTTTTCCCAGTCACAGGGGCAAATTTTGATAAAATATACCCATTGGAGTAAAAGGCATGCACACTTACCAAATACACATGTGTACAGCAGGAGGTGTGGTCTGATGGTGCTGTCAGCTGCCTGATGGTAGCAAGCTAAGCAGGAGAGGCCCTGGTCGAATTTTGGATGGGAGACCGGAATGCTGGCAAAAGCCTGTTGTGAGAGGACGGAGCCTGGTGGTGTCACTGTGACCTCACGGTGAGAGAGTGACGGATTCACACTGCTGAATGGGGTGTGAGCCCACATGCCACAAGAAAGAAGCCACAAATTGCAAACAGTGAGCGGGAACTGGAATCGCGGGGAGGTGGGGTAGATCCAGTGGAAATGGCACAACCTCCTCAGCTCTTTTCTCCCTGCCTCCAAAATAAGTGGCATATGTCTAAGGAGATTCATAGGCAATTGGGGAGCCTACCAGGAGGTCAGTGAAAAATGTGTTCACTTACTTCCCGCAGACTGTCAGGTCATGTGCTCCCCCCGGCCACCCCAGAATGCAGCACCCTCCTTTTTGGTGCAGCTGCATCATTGCAGGTGGCAGGGAATAGGACTGGACTGTTAATGAAAACAACCTTTGAAGTAGAATAGCTTCATTTTTAAAACCGAAATAGATGAAAAATAGGAAATGTGGTTGTTTTTTTCCCTTTATACTGCTAAAATAAACAGCAACGCTGAAAGCATCCATTGCATTAAAATAGATATCTGACTTCATTTGGGGCAACAGATGTTGGGCTATTTAGGAATATCAAGGAGGATATGAAAACAGTAGGACGTAAAATTGCCCCCACGAAGCATCAAGGCTGGGAAATATGTAATTTGAAATGCTGAAATCCATCGAGTCATCGGTTTAATTGTGCAAACGGATGTTCTCTGGAAAACTTGGACAAACAGAAAATGTTGTTCTGTTTACCACCACCCATTCCAGGAAGAACTGATCAGGGTGGCTCTTTCAAAGGATATTTTATTTATTTGTATCTGAAGAATTTATACCCCGCCTTTCCCATGCCGAAGTAAATGCCCAAGGCGGCTTACGTGGGCAGACCAGCCTAAACCACCATTTTTTTCAACGGGTGTTTTTTTTTTTTTACAAATATATAGTGTTCTATATAAATAGAAGTAAATTACTAAATATATATTACTAAATATATATAGTAATTCATCAAATCCTCCATCCCAGATATAGCTTTCACAGTGTGGTTCTCTCCTGGCTGCATGCCGTCAAGCTTCATCAGGTAATCGTAAGTCCAGCCTGCCCAGGTCCTCAAGGTCCTACCCTGTCCTTTTGCCAGTTACTTCTCACCAACCCATGGCCCTGCCTTAAGAATTAATGCTGCCGAATTGAAGCCAGGGGGCGGGCTTAGCGGCCATGTTTTTGAACTCAAAACAATGCTGATTCCAAGCATTTCACATTGCTTTGCGCGTACTGTTTGGGACTGAACAGTTTACTCCTGAAATAAAAACTTACCAAAATAAAAACGTGTGATCGTGTAGAAACATTATTATACACACAAGAAATTACACAGCTTCAAAAATAATGTACTCACTGAACTATAGTTTTATTGAACCGATGTAATGAGAATACATGAATCTTTCCGTGGAAATTAAGTCCCATTTTTCGTACAGCGATTCGCACACCCGTATGCAGAACACGCAGGCATGATTACAAGGTTTTACACGCGTGCAGGGAGATTTTTATTCGTGAATTCGCGGCAAGCCTCCTCCTTCGCGGCAATGATCTGAGTCAGCCATCTTTTTAGACCCACGGCTTCAAGAATATGACGTCATGGCTTCTCCAGTGTATAATAACTCCATGCTTCTCACACGCTCCCCAGCAACTCTCAATTGTGGTGACTAATCAGCTCATCAGTGCCTCCATCTTGCCACAATGAGTACAGCAGCTTGTTACAACCTGACTTTCTGTCTCCCATCTCAAAAACAAGAACCACAGTTTCTTCTACTTTACTTCAGATAGTACCGGCACCTCATTCATCACCCCACACCTATTGGCTCCAAGTGAGAGCGCAATCCTATAACCAGTGATGTCATGTAGCCAGGACACTCCGGAACGCCATTCCGGTTGTTCCGTGTAGGGCTGGCTCCGCCCACTGCAGTCGTCGCTGCCGCAAGCCCCTGCATTCTGTGTAGGGCTGGCTCTGCCCACTGCAGCCGTTGCTGCCGTGCGCCCCTGCAATACATGAATGGGGCTGGCCACGCCTGTGCCCTGCACGCTTGCAGCTGGAGGTTTCAGCCAGGCAGGCAGGCAGGCAGGCAGGCAGCGGACTGCGGGGGAAGTGAGGACGCACGGAGGAACTGCCAATCAACTGTACGTCCCAGTAGCTACTTCCTGCATTCCGGTTGTTAGTGCAGGTAGATTCCACCACTGCCTATAACCCGCGCAGTGTCGATGCAACAGGGTTGCGTCGATGCTGCGCACTTAGTGCCAATGTGGAAGTACTGATTTGCACCCCTGCATCAGCACTAAGACAATAGGACCTGCATTGTGGCCACGCAGTCTCCTCAAATCTGCACCTGCTGTTTAGCAGGCGCAAAGCTGAGTAGTGCATAGGGGAGGCTGGAGTGTCCCCTATGGTAAGGGAATGAATGTTGGTAAGGGAATGAACGTATGGTAAGGGCTCCAGCCTCCCTGACCCAGTATGGCGCTGGCTGGCCGGCCGGCCTTGCCATTCAGGCGCTGGGTAGGATTGCACCCTGAGTTATTGACATAAGCAAATGCATATCCCTAAGAATAGACACATTTCAGTGGGGCCCACTGTACTATAATGGGGATGATAAGTGCTATGGATGCGTGCTATAATGGCTATGCAGGTATGCATTTAGGTAAGAACATACCTGCCATAAGCTTGTCTCCACATGCACCTCTCTCTTGTGGGTAGGAAAGGCTATGTGTCACATCTGTCATGGCAGGACGGCGGAGATCCCCAGTGAGAGCCAGGTGTGAGGGCAGCAATGGGGCTTGGCGGTACTTAGAGCACCTCGGAAGGATGCTCTGGACACCGGCTGTTGGTTTGCTGAGGCTCTTTAATCTGGTCATCGAGCCCTGTTGCCCCACAGGGCTCTCTCACGGTCTATAGCGAGCAGCGCCGCATCTGGCGTGCTCGCTGGTCTGGCCTGGGCCACCTACGCAGAGGGGCTGGGCAGTGATGTCATGTAGGGGGTATGCGGGGGTACATGAGTACCCGTTCCTAGGATTACAGCTGGCCCTGCCCATTTGCCCGCCCACTCATTGACTCCATCGGTGCTCCGCTCCGCCCCCTGCAATGTTTGAATTTCCTGCATGTTTGCGTTGCCTGGCAGCGAGCAGAGCGGAGCGGAGCGAAGCGAGAGAGACCGATGGCAGCAGCAGCGTGAGCAGGTAGGCTGCCTGGGGCTCCTTCTCCCGAGGAGGCGCGGTGGTTCCTGGGTGGGGGGATTTTGGAATTTGTCTCCAAAAGATTTTGGAATTGCTGAAATGAGCTGTACTGGTGGCTTTTTAAAACTTGCCTTGCCTTCCCAAGCCAGGCCAGGCCTTGCCTTGCCTTGCCACTGAAAAATGAGCTGCTCAGGGGTTGCTCTCGAATACGTTTGGAACTGTTGGGTCACTTTAACATGATGTCAGGCCTCCTTAACATGTTCTGGGGCAGGGCTAGGCCCTCCCTTTAAAATGAATGGGAACCCATTGACTCCACTGGGCGGGCTTAGCGGCCATGACAGTATGTCCAAAACATTGCTCATTCCAAGCATTTCCAATGGGTTTTCGCATGATGTTTAGCACTTAATCGTTTACTCCTGAAGTAAAAACTTACCAAAATAACAACGTGTGATCGTGGAGAAACATCAGTGGTAACCATATTATGAGTTAATATGCAATTCCAAGGTTTAATTCTGCGTAATTATATTACATTAAAATCTCTTCATAACACAAGTAGTTGTCAATAGGAGAGTAATTCTTTTTTACTTCTAGGCTATTAAGAGTATTTTTTTTAACTCCTACACTCACCCCCCCCCCATAAAATTAACTTTCACATGCGCGCCGTGCGAGCGAGAGAGCCCCTCCGGCGGCAAACCTCGTCATTCCCGGCAATGATTCAGTCAGCCATTTTAGTAAATCCACGGCTTCAAGTCTGTGACGTCATGACCTATCCAGCTATCTAACATGCTTGTTCTGGGGGTGTTTTGGAATACTGTTGCAACTGTTGGGTCAGTTTAAAATCGTCTGAGGCCTCAAAAAGGGCTTTTTTCATGTCACTTCCTGCCACGACCTCACTTCCGGCTTATGACGTCACTTCCGGTAGGCGGGTCCCGACACGTGCCAATCAAAAGTGGGTACCTGTTCTTAAATCATTTAGATGACACCCCTGGGGCTGGGTCTCTTTCCTCACTGCAGGGGTTGTAGCCCGGTAGGTCCAGCTGGAGGGTAGCCGCTTCCCCAGGACCAGGTCTTGCCCCGCTGAGTCTGCTTGGTCCCGAGGCCTTGGCCCATGCAGGGGCAGTCAGGACCCTTGCTGGGGTCCTGTCAGGAGAAAGACCCCCATTGGACAGGCCGGTCTCCCTCACCAGAGGCCTCCTCAAGTGTGGGCTCCAAAGCCCATACAGGTAAGGTTGCGAGCCTCCCTTCACGTCCTTTTCCCCAGCCGGCCGGCCAGAGACCTCCCCTTCCAGCCAAGCTGGGCTTCCTTTTAAGGCCCAGGCTCCACCTCTGGGCACTGCTCTTTCCTCCCTGTATCTCCCGAGGCTTCCCTTGAGGCCTTCCCCTGCACCAGCGTAAGGCCTGGGGCTGGCTCCTGCACCTGACCTCCTAGCCATAGGTCTGGATAGGCCCTGCTCTTCCCTGGGTGTAAGGGCCTCCAGCCTCCCATGGTTGGCAAGGCCTCCTCACTTGGCCCCTTCCCCAGGGCCGGGTGTCTCCAGGGGTCGCTCCCCGCAAACCCCCTCTGGCGGTGGTCCTGTCTGGGGCGACACTATGTTTATGTCAAAGGGATTGCTAATTCAGCCATGGGCATTTACGAAGAGGACCCAACTATTGCCCCCCCCTTTTCTACACTAGCAGTGGCCAAACTTCAAATGTTTAAGCACTTCAATATTTTTATATCACTTCTCAACATAAAGGTTCGCAAAGTGGTAACAGAGAAAATAGTTTGTTTTTTTTTAATTATTATGATTTCATCACTAGTTCCATGCTGACTTTCATGAAGCATAGAAATGGATGTGTGGAGGGCAGGGGCGTAGAAGTGTAGGGGGGGGTGCAATTGTACCGGGCAACAAGCTTTAGGGGAACAAAAAGCTGAGCTTGACACTAGTGACCAAAATTGTGAAAATCTTGGTATGTATGAATAATATTGTCATGTTATATACCATATGATGTGGCATTTAATGCAGAATCCAATGAACAAATCGGAGTGTAATATCTTCGTTCTATCAAAAGTTAGGGCCAAAAAGAAAAAGAAAAATGAAACTGTGATGTCACTGCCTGTTGTGACATCACTTCTGGGGCATCATTTTGCCCTCTGCACTGGGCTACACTTTCATTAGCTACGCCAGTGGTGGAAAGGGGGATTGATGTCCCTGATCCCAACTGCAGTCCCTGATCCCAAAGAGGTCGTCATTTGTACAGCATCAGATGAATGCACACCCTAAGCATGTTCTGCAGTCTAAATCATGAAAAGGAAGCATGTGTGCATTTGGGTGTACTGTGTGCACAAGCCTCTGTGCAAACAGAACCTTCAGTATATGAAAGGATAGAGCCAGCAGGCACCACTCCAATCCTCCCTTGTATATTTTGTGAGCGTCTGCATTGAGCTTTCGATATTGCTGCCTGGACTAAGATGAGGGAGCCTTCTGCCTTTCATAACTGATCAATTTCTATTATCTTCTGAAATCGAGATCCTGCTAAGTTAATACCTTTTCACTGTCAATCACTATTCATTCCTCTTCCTTGACAAGCTGGACGGTTTATAAATGTTTATAAATGTATGTATAAACATATTTACAACTTATCTCATTCCCTCCCATTAATTTCCATCTCTCCCATATCCAACCCTGGCTTTTGCCCAATTTTTCTAATAAAGTTGTGAAGAGATGATTGTTTTATTTCTGGGTTCTCATTCTTCCCTAATGCTGTTTCCTACCTTCCAACCTTTACATGATGGATAGAGCTGTCAAAAATACCTGGGTATGATCCCGGCTACGGAGTTTTTTTTTACATCAATTACATTTGAGAGCTGTTTGAAATCACCTTTGCAAAGTGCACCATATGCCAATTCGCATTCATTACCAGCTCGGCCGAGATACAATGTAAGCCCTAATTAAAAATAAAGCTGGACTCCCTGATTCACCTTCTTCAGAACAAGCCAATTTTTTGCCATGTGCTTGATTCATTTTTCAGTCTTCTGCAAGGTCACAGATGAACTTCATTCCAAATGATGTGCAGGCCAAATCAATGGAATTTCCAACTGATCTTTCTTGATTAGATTTTTTAACCACACGTTCAAAGTCCGTAATATTAAAAAACAAACTCTCAGAGATCCTAGTAATGGACCAGAAACAGTGATGTCATTCAGGGGGAATGGACCAGAACGGGCGTTCCGGATCCTAACGGGCTCTGTGGCTGCTTCCGGGTTTTTTTTTTTGTTTTTTTTTCCAACATTTGAATTTGAACTCAAAAGTGAGTTCCTGTTCCTAAATCATTTGAATGACACCACTGACCAGAAACCTTTAAGACTGAGGTCTATTAACTAGTCTTTTGGGCTAGCATGGATTGCATTTTCCTTAACAAGCTACAAGCTTGTTTAAAAGCTATGGCAGTCTGAGATTAGCTGGTCACTCATCATGAGGGCCGAGTAGGAATTTTTTTCTGTAATCTGAATTGGACATGGAGGGCAGGTTTTTTTGCTTACCCCAGACTGGTGAGGGAAGGGTGGGTGTTCAGTAGATGTCATGATTTACACTTGTGTTTAATAAAGTTAAACCCTAACCTGAGTCTGGTGTCTTCCTTGGGGGTGGTGCAAGGGTAAAAGGCTACCTCAGAATGTGAGATGCAGGGAAGAGGCAGCAAGATATTATTATTGATTAATATTAATTAATATTAATATTAAAAATAATATTAATTAATTAATTAATACCCTGCCTTTCTGCCCCATAGGCACCCAACAAGTATCTTGTATGCTTCCTGAGGCATCTGGTGGGCCACTGTGAGATACAGGAAACAGGGCTAGTTGGGCCTTGGCCTGATCCAGTAGGGCTATTCCAATGAGTTCATGTCTGAAGAGAAGCATCTGGTTCAGGAGGTTGTCAAAGAGAAATAAAATGCTGTGGAGAATCTTGGCTGGCCACTAGTGTGTTTACCTCAGAATTTACCTCAGAATGCCAGACAGAGGGATGTGGCAACAAGCTGCAGGTAAGTAGTTGTCTTGAGTGCTCCCTGAGGCATCTGGTGGGCCACTGTGAGATACAGGAAACAGGGCTAGATGGGCCTTGGCCTGATCCAGCAAGGTTGTTTTTTTATGTACTTAAGATTTAAAAAAGGCTAAGGGCTCAAACTTATCCAATTTCCAGTGCCAGTGTAGCCATGCCAATGGAATGTTTGCTGCATCCTGCAGTAGGGTAGCAGATACAGAAGCAGTGGTGTCATCTACTCACCAGTAGATGGTACGCTGGGCGGGACTTAGCGTGATCGACAGCCTGTCCACTCACTTCCGCTTTCTTCGCGCTCCCCGCGCGGCGTTCCCTCGCCTCGGAGGGAGAGCCTGCTCGCCCAGGCAGCCGGCGCGCCCCCCACCCATCCCCCCTGGCGAGCAGGCTCTCCCTCCGAGGCGAGGGAACGCCACGCGGGGAGGGCGAAGAAAGCGGAAGTGAGTGGACGGGCTGTCGATCATGCTAAGTCCCGCCCAGCGTACCGTCTACTGGTGAGTAGATGACACCACTGTACAGAAGCCTCTTTAAGGAAAAAAATGTTTCCTTGCTTCAGGACTGCATTGTGGCTGCACTGGTGCTGAAAAATTGGATAGGATTGGGCCCTTAGAATTTTCTTCAGATAAGTGCTAGTGTAATAGCCTTGTGATTGGAAATCAGAAAGTAATAGGCCTTGTGTTTGGGAATCAGAGTGAGATCCTTAGAGTTTCCAGGTCAGTGATCAATTCTAAGAGCCTGGCCTCCTGCATTTGTCAGGACAACAAGGCAGGACTGAGAGGATTGGGAAAGATCCTGCTTTAGAGCACAATCCTAACCTGGAGTTAGGCCAGTACAGTTAGGCCAGCAATGCTTGACCTGCACAAGGGACACCATAAAGTATGTTAGGACCACTCTCAGAGTCAGAGAGGCCAGCACACACACAGCACACAGACATGCACCATCCTCCATGACTCTGGGAGTGGTCCAAATGCACTTTACGGTGTCCGTTGTGACTGCCAAACTTTGCTGGCCTAACTGTGCCGGCCTAACTCCAGGTTAGGAATGCACTCTTAATTTCTGGAGCGTGGCTGCCAGCCACAGCAGTCAAGATTGCCTTAGATGGACCAACAGTTGGACTCAGTACAAAACCATTTCATATGTTTGTGCTGCCATTGGAAATAGTACCCGTAAGTGTCTCTTTCTTTCTTTAAACATGCAGGGCGAGGACACAAGCGATAATAGAATTCCTGCATATTTCCGAACAATCTCTGCTTCAGGTAAACAGGTTGGGCAGGGAGCTTTTAGAAACATTATCAGTACAAAAAAATGAACTCCCAACACCAGAGCATTTCAAAATCCAGGAACTACCTTTTCGGAGCATCACCTTGTCTTACCTCAGACATTAAAAATGCTGAGTCAGCAATGCTCTTTATTGAATCAACAAACTTCAGCCCATAAGCAGCCTGCTATATTTGTAATGGTGTCAGAAGCTCACGAATTCAATGCAGGCATTCAGTATATTCCTGTCCTGAGGAACAAGAAATTGCACAAAAATATCTTTACTTCCCCCCCGTCTCTCTCTCTGTGAAGAAACTTTTTCTTATTATCTTCCCCATTACACAAGTGTAATATTCTGGTTCTCAGCTCAGGAGTTTTGTCCTTGGAGATTTGGTTTGAGTGACGTCCTTTGAGGGATGACAACAATTCAGGTAGGAGATTTGTGTAGGAGATTTTACACCTTCCTCCAGCCTCCTGCATGAAGAGATACAACCAGTCTTTTCAAGGTCTTGCCAAGTAATTCCAACTTAACTTTTCTATGAGCACCGTGATGATCCAGTGGAGAGGCTATAAACCACCATGAAAGAATGGGAGAAGGAACAAGCTAGATCAGTGGTTTCCAAACTGTGGGTCGGAACCCACCAGTGGGTTGTGGACAGTGGTGTCATTCAAATGATTTAGGAACAGGAACTCACTTTTGATTGGCACTTGTCGGGAACCCGGAACCAGCCACAGAGCCCGTTAGGATCCGGAACGCCCGTTCTGGTCTGTTCCCCCTGAATGACATCACTGGTTGTGAACCAATTTCAAATGGGTCGCACACCCAATAACCTAGAGGTGCCAACTACATTCAGTAAACCAAACGTACTCCCTGGTAACAAGTACTACTACAAGTAACAATCTGACCCATGTAGCAGTCATCTTACCAACATGTGGCATTTGTAAACAACAGGGGAGATGATCTCAGATTTCATTCCTTGCAGCCTCATAAAACAGCTTCCTATGTACCTACGCTGAGCATATGATATGCTCCTGTTTTCACAGTAATCTTTGAGAGCACAGAAGCAAGCATTAAAACAAATGGGGTAGCTCTTGCATGGAAAATAGGTGACTATTTTGCAGGCCTGATGTTGTGCGACTTGGGCAACGAATATCAGCCTATTGCTTTAAAACTTTCCTTGCCACTAATTTCTCTGTAAATTAACCTAGAATTGTTTAAAATGAAGGGAAGTGGGCTTCCCCTCCTTTTCCTTCAAGCTGTTAAAAAGCAATACAGGGAGATGCGACAATCCTAAAATTTCTGTGCTGCCATGGACACTTTGAGTTTTCATTAAAATGCTGATGTTCCCAGTGCCTCCAGCCAAAATTCAAGACAACATTAATGCAGAGCAATTCACGCCTCTCTGTAGGAAAGGGGATGTCTCTGTTTCCCTAATAAACTAAGGAGTTTGGGCTCTCTGGTGTAAGTAGCTGTTATGGAATAAAACCTGGCAAATCTTAAGACATGGGAAACCTATTCAGCAGTTCTTCCTCTACCACCAGCCTGTAGGATAAATGTGTGGGAAGGAAATGGGAGGGAGCCGGTTAGTCATATATCCCACTGGTGATGCAGACACTCGCCCCGTTTTAGGTCTGCATGTTTGTCTGACTGAAAAAAAGTCAGCACCAGGTGTGTATCTTGTTGGCACACACTGCTTTCAATCTCATGTGTTTGCCGTATGCAGGGATAGAAAGGGAAAGAACTTCTGAATAGGGCTACAGCAGAGGTTCCCAAACTGTGGGTTGAGGCCAGGGACGAACGGAGCCCCGAGTGCGCCCATGGCAGGGTGACGAAACCGCACCCCCAGCACGTCACCCCGCCCCCATGCGTCGCCCAGCCATGCCTCCCTGTGCCCGGAATAGCACCATTTTGGAGCGGAACAGAAGCCAGGGAGGGCGGGGGGGGCCACACAGCGCGCGGGTTCATCCGTGGACTCCATGCAATGACGCCCTGCCGCCCCACCACTGCCGGGGCCCATGGCTCGCACCAACCCGGGCTATACCCTTCCTCCGCCTCTGGTTGAGGCCCACCAGTGGGTATCGAATCAATTTCATGTGGGTTGCAAAGCACCTAGAGCAACAGCACTGCACCCCCATGGAGAGGAGGCTCTGCTCTTGCCTTGTGTGTGTGTGTGTGTGTGTGTGTGTGTGTGTGTGTGTGTGTGTGGAAGGGAGCTGGAAACGGGGAGGGTTGTGTGGCTGTTTTGCTTGTGTCGAGGTCTTAAATAGGTTCTTTTTTCTTTCTGATTCACTTTGCTATCGGAAAATAGCTGAGAAATATTCTTGCAACTTATTGCTGCATTCTCAGGAAAGCAAGCAGGCTCTGGTGTCACAATGAAGGCCCTTCTGGACATGACATCACTTCTGGTGGGTCCTGGACAGACTGTCATTTTAAAAAGCCGGTGTGGTGTGAAAGCGTTTGAGAACCACTGGGCTATAATGTTAGGCTGAAGGATCTGTCATGTAAAATAACTGCCTAGGTTTTTCTTCTAACATTGTCTCCTGCAGCAAAACGTCAGATTTGCCATAGCCATCCGAAAGCTTGTCAAACCAGCACAGTCTTCTTAAGCACATGTCCTCTAAAGGACATCATTGTAGGAGTAAGGCAAACATCTCCGGACAGGACATTGTGCTCAGAAACGCCTCATGCCCTCACCCCTATACAGAGAGGCGTAGGAGGACATTATCTGTGGATGGGCTCATGTGAGAAAAGATGGCTTTTCACATTACCAGAGTTGAACAGGAGGAGTCTAAAACCCATTCTAGAAATGACACTCCTCTCCAGGGGCATAGCTAATGAAAGCGTAGCCCGGTGCAGAGGGCAAAATGTTGCCCCGGAAGTGACATCACAACAGGAAGTGATGTCACTGTTGCATTTTAGTTTTCTCTGGGTTTTTGGCCATAACGTTTGATAAGAGTAAAGATATTGCACTCCGGTTTGTTTCATTGCATTCTGCATTACATTACCTTTCCAATGATATATAACATGATGGTATTATTCATACTTACAAAGGTTTTCACAATTTTGGCCACTAATATTAAGCTCAGCTTGTTGCCCCCCTAAAGCTTGCTGCCTGGTGCAGCTGCACCCCCCCTGCACTTCTTTAGCTACTCCCCTGCTCCTCTCCTTCAAATTATTATGATTTCAATGAATCAAACCACTAGAATTCTTCTAAGATGGCAATACTGACTAGACTTCACGTGCATCTATTTATTTAAAATGGCATTTGATCACAGCCCCCATTCTTCCCTACAAGATTATTTTGGTCCTCACAGGAGTGATTTCTCTGCCATTGCAAATTCACTTTGAACTCTAATAAAATGGTTTCCCAATGATCAGCTTCTCCAGTTTCACTTTACTTTTCTAATCAGGAAGAAATGCATTATTTCAACCACTTAAAGGGCTGGCAAAGAACAACCTTTAATGATATATTCACGATCAGCGTGACATTATTCCTACAGCCAGGGAAATATATTCTCAGATACACATTGCTCAATTTGGCCTTTTGTATTATTTTTATTAAATATGAATTGTTAAGCCCAGCAAGTCATAATGATCCACATAATATGACGGGGTGCACTTTTAGGTCTGTAACCCTGCAATTCCTCCCTTTTTTCCTTGTGCTGTACTGGACAAAATAAATCAATTACAAGGCAGAAAGCAGAAAGACAAAAACCCTTTTGCTTAAGAATCAGACGTTGTAACAAACTCTTGAAGCGTTTGCCCCTTTGTATGGAAGCCGTCAAATAATTGGCCATGTTGTACAAGTGTAGCATAGAAAACATATTTACATTTCACGATACAGCAAAATGATCTGAGGAGAGACACTAACCGAGCTGAATGTTGATTAGGTACCAAAGATGTATAACATGATCCCAGAGCCTAAGTCGAGGTCTTGGAATTGTTCACTTGTTGCTAAATCAATGATGGATTGCAACAAAATCTCCTGGCCGATAAGGAATGTCACCAGAACTGTATATCACGGGTAAAAGCAGTGATGTCATGCAGGGGGAACGCGGGGGAACTCAGTTCCACTAGTTAAAATTAGGGCTGACTCCGCCCACTTCACTCTCCCTCCTCCCCCCTCCCAATTCCTCTGCAAAGAGCTTTTCTTCTTGGTTGGCCAGCACTCAGAGGGTTAAAGGGAGCGACTCCGGATTCCTAGGGGGACAAAGGCAATGATGTCATTCAGGGGGAACAGACCAGAATGGGCGTTCCGGATCCTAACGGGCTCCGTGGCTGGTTCCGGGTTCCCAACAAGTGCCAATCAAAAGTGAGTTCCTGTTCCTAAATCATTTGAATGACACCACTGGGTAAAAGCATAGCTGGGGGGGCATGAACCTGGGGGTGGGTGATGCCGTGATGCCCCCATGTCATCACATCACATGTGGCTGCTCAGATTTGCGCCAGTGAAATCACTGGCGCAAATCTGAGCAGCTGGATCTGGCCCACGCAGCCCAGGGACAGGGGTAAGCATCCAGCCTAATGGCTGAATCCATGCTCCACCCGCTGCCTGGGCCAGCCTGCCCATGGACCTGCCCTCCCTCAGCCCCATTCCACCCCCTCCTGCCTTCCCCCCACCCTTCCCGAGCTCTTGCACTGTCCAAACTCAGCCAGCGCGTGAGTGGCGGGAGTGGGATGCTCTGCAGCATCCGTGGGCCAGCGTTGCTCCCTGCACTTATTCTGGCTGATGCAGACGTGACTTGCCGCAGGAGGTGGTGATGGCATCTGGTCTTGATGCCTTTAAGAGGGGATTGGACGGATTTCTGGAGGAAAGGTCCATCGTGGGCTATAGGCAATGATGGATTGTGAAACCTCCTTACATTAGCAGTAGGCTACTTCAGAGTACCGGGTGCAAGGGAGTGGCAACAGGATGCAGGCATCTTGTTGTCTCATGCCTCCCTGGGGCACCTGGTGGGGCCACTGTGAGATACAGGAAGCTGGACTAGATGGGCCTTTGGCCTGATCCAGCAGGGCTCTTCTTATGTTCTTATGTTCTTACTAGCTTTTTGTGACCCGGCGTTGCCCGGGGGCAGAAATTATCCCCAGGCTCTATTAGGAGGAGGAATGAGTTTGTTCTGCAGTGCACCCCCACCTCTGGGGGCGTAAGGGGGGCCCTACCCCCACAGTATATCTGTCCAGATCATAAGGAATAA
>JAJKFI010020071.1:0-15108 GCA_029204185.1 Lerista edwardsae | reverse complement strand
TGATGATGATGATGATGATGATGATGATGATGATGATGATGATGATGAAAAATGTACTAGGTAAGAGATATAGGGTACAATCCTAACCTGGAGTTAGGCAGAACAGTTAGGCCAGCAACATTTGGCCAGCACAAGGGCCACCATAAAGTATGTTTGGACCACTCTCGGAGTCAGAGAGGCCAGCACACAGACGTGCATCATCCTCCCTGACTCCGAGAGTGGTCCAAACGCGCTTTACAATGGCCCTTGTACCAGCCAAACTTTGCTGACCCAACTGTGCCGGCCTAACTCCAGGTAAGGATTGCACCCTCCATTCAAGACAGAAGCATGGTTCCAGGAATACGGAGGTTCCAGGAATACGGAGGTTCCAGGAATACGGAGAATGCCAGGCAGTGCTGATAGTCTTAACTATTCCCGATTTGCAAAATCACAAAAAGGGGAGCTGCAGCCTCTCACAAATATCAGCAAAGCACACAAAATGCATGCACCTCCGTTCGACAACACTATGGGGATAATCCTACTGCGAATGCTAATAACCCAAAACCTGAGGGGAGGGGTTGCCAGCCGCTCTTTAGCAGAGCTCCTCAGAGCATGAATAAAATTAATGTTTAATTTGTAGCTGCAGAGCCTGTTTTCCTTCAGACTAGCGGCTTCTCTTGTGAGCCACACCTGCACATCCCAAGCAGGTTCTCCAGCTATATTTATTCAACCACTTGCAGTTGTGAGACTCGGAGCGACAAGGAGTGCTCTCCACGACAGGCTTGTTTACAAGAGGAGAGATACCCAGGTTGGCGGCTCAACATTCCTCTCCCATCCAAGGCCATATAGCTATAGCCAGCCTTCCTCGCTAGACAAAACCGCTACATTTCCAGGTTGGACTTCCATAAAGGAATGAAAATTTCATGTTTTCCTCTTAACAAAGCAAAACCTCTTCTGCCCTCTTACCAAGCCAAAGCTCCTTAATGCTTATGATTTTTTTTTTCAAAAATAGAAAAACGATTGTTATTTTCTGACACTTTCAGATACTGATAATTGCATTGTGAGTAATTATAATGGCTTCTGTAATTCTTTACATAAACACCAGCACAGTCTGAGACAAGTATACTCAGATGTAAACCCAGCTTAGTTTTATGGTACTGAGAGCACAATCCTAACCTGGAGTTAGGCCGGCATAGGATGAGCCAGCAAAGTTTGGCTGGACCACCGTAAAGCAAGTTTGGACCACTCTCAGAGTCAGGGAGGATGGCACACGTCTATGTGCTGGCTTCTCTGACTCAGAGAGTGGTTCAAACATACTGTACTTTATAGTGCCCCTTGCACTGGCCAAACTTTGCTGGCTTTACTGGGCCAACCTAACTCCAGGTTAGGATTGTGCCCTTAATCCCAGGTAAGTGTGTATAGGATTGCAGCCTAAATAATTTCCTGGAAGTTCCCTCTTACTATTTAACCCTTTTATACACCCTTTTTCCCAGTCACAGGGGCAAATTTTGATAAAATATACCCATTGGAGTAAAAGGCATGCACACTTACCAAATACACATGTGTACAGCAGGAGGTGTGGTCTGATGGTGCTGTCAGCTGCCTGATGGTAGCAAGCTAAGCAGGAGAGGCCCTGGTCGAATTTTGGATGGGAGACCGGAATGCTGGCAAAAGCCTGTTGTGAGAGGACGGAGCCTGGTGGTGTCACTGTGACCTCACGGTGAGAGAGTGACGGATTCACACTGCTGAATGGGGTGTGAGCCCACATGCCACAAGAAAGAAGCCACAAATTGCAAACAGTGAGCGGGAACTGGAATCGCGGGGAGGTGGGGTAGATCCAGTGGAAATGGCACAACCTCCTCAGCTCTTTTCTCCCTGCCTCCAAAATAAGTGGCATATGTCTAAGGAGATTCATAGGCAATTGGGGAGCCTACCAGGAGGTCAGTGAAAAATGTGTTCACTTACTTCCCGCAGACTGTCAGGTCATGTGCTCCCCCCCGGCCACCCCAGAATGCAGCACCCTCCTTTTTGGTGCAGCTGCATCATTGCAGGTGGCAGGGAATAGGACTGGACTGTTAATGAAAACAACCTTTGAAGTAGAATAGCTTCATTTTTAAAACCGAAATAGATGAAAAATAGGAAATGTGGTTGTTTTTTTCCCTTTATACTGCTAAAATAAACAGCAACGCTGAAAGCATCCATTGCATTAAAATAGATATCTGACTTCATTTGGGGCAACAGATGTTGGGCTATTTAGGAATATCAAGGAGGATATGAAAACAGTAGGACGTAAAATTGCCCCCACGAAGCATCAAGGCTGGGAAATATGTAATTTGAAATGCTGAAATCCATCGAGTCATCGGTTTAATTGTGCAAACGGATGTTCTCTGGAAAACTTGGACAAACAGAAAATGTTGTTCTGTTTACCACCACCCATTCCAGGAAGAACTGATCAGGGTGGCTCTTTCAAAGGATATTTTATTTATTTGTATCTGAAGAATTTATACCCCGCCTTTCCCATGCCGAAGTAAATGCCCAAGGCGGCTTACGTGGGCAGACCAGCCTAAACCACCATTTTTTTCAACGGGTGTTTTTTTTTTTTTACAAATATATAGTGTTCTATATAAATAGAAGTAAATTACTAAATATATATTACTAAATATATATAGTAATTCATCAAATCCTCCATCCCAGATATAGCTTTCACAGTGTGGTTCTCTCCTGGCTGCATGCCGTCAAGCTTCATCAGGTAATCGTAAGTCCAGCCTGCCCAGGTCCTCAAGGTCCTACCCTGTCCTTTTGCCAGTTACTTCTCACCAACCCATGGCCCTGCCTTAAGAATTAATGCTGCCGAATTGAAGCCAGGGGGCGGGCTTAGCGGCCATGTTTTTGAACTCAAAACAATGCTGATTCCAAGCATTTCACATTGCTTTGCGCGTACTGTTTGGGACTGAACAGTTTACTCCTGAAATAAAAACTTACCAAAATAAAAACGTGTGATCGTGTAGAAACATTATTATACACACAAGAAATTACACAGCTTCAAAAATAATGTACTCACTGAACTATAGTTTTATTGAACCGATGTAATGAGAATACATGAATCTTTCCGTGGAAATTAAGTCCCATTTTTCGTACAGCGATTCGCACACCCGTATGCAGAACACGCAGGCATGATTACAAGGTTTTACACGCGTGCAGGGAGATTTTTATTCGTGAATTCGCGGCAAGCCTCCTCCTTCGCGGCAATGATCTGAGTCAGCCATCTTTTTAGACCCACGGCTTCAAGAATATGACGTCATGGCTTCTCCAGTGTATAATAACTCCATGCTTCTCACACGCTCCCCAGCAACTCTCAATTGTGGTGACTAATCAGCTCATCAGTGCCTCCATCTTGCCACAATGAGTACAGCAGCTTGTTACAACCTGACTTTCTGTCTCCCATCTCAAAAACAAGAACCACAGTTTCTTCTACTTTACTTCAGATAGTACCGGCACCTCATTCATCACCCCACACCTATTGGCTCCAAGTGAGAGCGCAATCCTATAACCAGTGATGTCATGTAGCCAGGACACTCCGGAACGCCATTCCGGTTGTTCCGTGTAGGGCTGGCTCCGCCCACTGCAGTCGTCGCTGCCGCAAGCCCCTGCATTCTGTGTAGGGCTGGCTCTGCCCACTGCAGCCGTTGCTGCCGTGCGCCCCTGCAATACATGAATGGGGCTGGCCACGCCTGTGCCCTGCACGCTTGCAGCTGGAGGTTTCAGCCAGGCAGGCAGGCAGGCAGGCAGGCAGCGGACTGCGGGGGAAGTGAGGACGCACGGAGGAACTGCCAATCAACTGTACGTCCCAGTAGCTACTTCCTGCATTCCGGTTGTTAGTGCAGGTAGATTCCACCACTGCCTATAACCCGCGCAGTGTCGATGCAACAGGGTTGCGTCGATGCTGCGCACTTAGTGCCAATGTGGAAGTACTGATTTGCACCCCTGCATCAGCACTAAGACAATAGGACCTGCATTGTGGCCACGCAGTCTCCTCAAATCTGCACCTGCTGTTTAGCAGGCGCAAAGCTGAGTAGTGCATAGGGGAGGCTGGAGTGTCCCCTATGGTAAGGGAATGAATGTTGGTAAGGGAATGAACGTATGGTAAGGGCTCCAGCCTCCCTGACCCAGTATGGCGCTGGCTGGCCGGCCGGCCTTGCCATTCAGGCGCTGGGTAGGATTGCACCCTGAGTTATTGACATAAGCAAATGCATATCCCTAAGAATAGACACATTTCAGTGGGGCCCACTGTACTATAATGGGGATGATAAGTGCTATGGATGCGTGCTATAATGGCTATGCAGGTATGCATTTAGGTAAGAACATACCTGCCATAAGCTTGTCTCCACATGCACCTCTCTCTTGTGGGTAGGAAAGGCTATGTGTCACATCTGTCATGGCAGGACGGCGGAGATCCCCAGTGAGAGCCAGGTGTGAGGGCAGCAATGGGGCTTGGCGGTACTTAGAGCACCTCGGAAGGATGCTCTGGACACCGGCTGTTGGTTTGCTGAGGCTCTTTAATCTGGTCATCGAGCCCTGTTGCCCCACAGGGCTCTCTCACGGTCTATAGCGAGCAGCGCCGCATCTGGCGTGCTCGCTGGTCTGGCCTGGGCCACCTACGCAGAGGGGCTGGGCAGTGATGTCATGTAGGGGGTATGCGGGGGTACATGAGTACCCGTTCCTAGGATTACAGCTGGCCCTGCCCATTTGCCCGCCCACTCATTGACTCCATCGGTGCTCCGCTCCGCCCCCTGCAATGTTTGAATTTCCTGCATGTTTGCGTTGCCTGGCAGCGAGCAGAGCGGAGCGGAGCGAAGCGAGAGAGACCGATGGCAGCAGCAGCGTGAGCAGGTAGGCTGCCTGGGGCTCCTTCTCCCGAGGAGGCGCGGTGGTTCCTGGGTGGGGGGATTTTGGAATTTGTCTCCAAAAGATTTTGGAATTGCTGAAATGAGCTGTACTGGTGGCTTTTTAAAACTTGCCTTGCCTTCCCAAGCCAGGCCAGGCCTTGCCTTGCCTTGCCACTGAAAAATGAGCTGCTCAGGGGTTGCTCTCGAATACGTTTGGAACTGTTGGGTCACTTTAACATGATGTCAGGCCTCCTTAACATGTTCTGGGGCAGGGCTAGGCCCTCCCTTTAAAATGAATGGGAACCCATTGACTCCACTGGGCGGGCTTAGCGGCCATGACAGTATGTCCAAAACATTGCTCATTCCAAGCATTTCCAATGGGTTTTCGCATGATGTTTAGCACTTAATCGTTTACTCCTGAAGTAAAAACTTACCAAAATAACAACGTGTGATCGTGGAGAAACATCAGTGGTAACCATATTATGAGTTAATATGCAATTCCAAGGTTTAATTCTGCGTAATTATATTACATTAAAATCTCTTCATAACACAAGTAGTTGTCAATAGGAGAGTAATTCTTTTTTACTTCTAGGCTATTAAGAGTATTTTTTTTAACTCCTACACTCACCCCCCCCCCATAAAATTAACTTTCACATGCGCGCCGTGCGAGCGAGAGAGCCCCTCCGGCGGCAAACCTCGTCATTCCCGGCAATGATTCAGTCAGCCATTTTAGTAAATCCACGGCTTCAAGTCTGTGACGTCATGACCTATCCAGCTATCTAACATGCTTGTTCTGGGGGTGTTTTGGAATACTGTTGCAACTGTTGGGTCAGTTTAAAATCGTCTGAGGCCTCAAAAAGGGCTTTTTTCATGTCACTTCCTGCCACGACCTCACTTCCGGCTTATGACGTCACTTCCGGTAGGCGGGTCCCGACACGTGCCAATCAAAAGTGGGTACCTGTTCTTAAATCATTTAGATGACACCCCTGGGGCTGGGTCTCTTTCCTCACTGCAGGGGTTGTAGCCCGGTAGGTCCAGCTGGAGGGTAGCCGCTTCCCCAGGACCAGGTCTTGCCCCGCTGAGTCTGCTTGGTCCCGAGGCCTTGGCCCATGCAGGGGCAGTCAGGACCCTTGCTGGGGTCCTGTCAGGAGAAAGACCCCCATTGGACAGGCCGGTCTCCCTCACCAGAGGCCTCCTCAAGTGTGGGCTCCAAAGCCCATACAGGTAAGGTTGCGAGCCTCCCTTCACGTCCTTTTCCCCAGCCGGCCGGCCAGAGACCTCCCCTTCCAGCCAAGCTGGGCTTCCTTTTAAGGCCCAGGCTCCACCTCTGGGCACTGCTCTTTCCTCCCTGTATCTCCCGAGGCTTCCCTTGAGGCCTTCCCCTGCACCAGCGTAAGGCCTGGGGCTGGCTCCTGCACCTGACCTCCTAGCCATAGGTCTGGATAGGCCCTGCTCTTCCCTGGGTGTAAGGGCCTCCAGCCTCCCATGGTTGGCAAGGCCTCCTCACTTGGCCCCTTCCCCAGGGCCGGGTGTCTCCAGGGGTCGCTCCCCGCAAACCCCCTCTGGCGGTGGTCCTGTCTGGGGCGACACTATGTTTATGTCAAAGGGATTGCTAATTCAGCCATGGGCATTTACGAAGAGGACCCAACTATTGCCCCCCCCCTTTTCTACACTAGCAGTGGCCAAACTTCAAATGTTTAAGCACTTCAATATTTTTATATCACTTCTCAACATAAAGGTTCGCAAAGTGGTAACAGAGAAAATAGTTTGTTTTTTTTTTAATTATTATGATTTCATCACTAGTTCCATGCTGACTTTCATGAAGCATAGAAATGGATGTGTGGAGGGCAGGGGCGTAGAAGTGTAGGGGGGGGGTGCAATTGTACCGGGCAACAAGCTTTAGGGGAACAAAAAGCTGAGCTTGACACTAGTGACCAAAATTGTGAAAATCTTGGTATGTATGAATAATATTGTCATGTTATATACCATATGATGTGGCATTTAATGCAGAATCCAATGAACAAATCGGAGTGTAATATCTTCGTTCTATCAAAAGTTAGGGCCAAAAAGAAAAAGAAAAATGAAACTGTGATGTCACTGCCTGTTGTGACATCACTTCTGGGGCATCATTTTGCCCTCTGCACTGGGCTACACTTTCATTAGCTACGCCAGTGGTGGAAAGGGGGATTGATGTCCCTGATCCCAACTGCAGTCCCTGATCCCAAAGAGGTCGTCATTTGTACAGCATCAGATGAATGCACACCCTAAGCATGTTCTGCAGTCTAAATCATGAAAAGGAAGCATGTGTGCATTTGGGTGTACTGTGTGCACAAGCCTCTGTGCAAACAGAACCTTCAGTATATGAAAGGATAGAGCCAGCAGGCACCACTCCAATCCTCCCTTGTATATTTTGTGAGCGTCTGCATTGAGCTTTCGATATTGCTGCCTGGACTAAGATGAGGGAGCCTTCTGCCTTTCATAACTGATCAATTTCTATTATCTTCTGAAATCGAGATCCTGCTAAGTTAATACCTTTTCACTGTCAATCACTATTCATTCCTCTTCCTTGACAAGCTGGACGGTTTATAAATGTTTATAAATGTATGTATAAACATATTTACAACTTATCTCATTCCCTCCCATTAATTTCCATCTCTCCCATATCCAACCCTGGCTTTTGCCCAATTTTTCTAATAAAGTTGTGAAGAGATGATTGTTTTATTTCTGGGTTCTCATTCTTCCCTAATGCTGTTTCCTACCTTCCAACCTTTACATGATGGATAGAGCTGTCAAAAATACCTGGGTATGATCCCGGCTACGGAGTTTTTTTTTACATCAATTACATTTGAGAGCTGTTTGAAATCACCTTTGCAAAGTGCACCATATGCCAATTCGCATTCATTACCAGCTCGGCCGAGATACAATGTAAGCCCTAATTAAAAATAAAGCTGGACTCCCTGATTCACCTTCTTCAGAACAAGCCAATTTTTTGCCATGTGCTTGATTCATTTTTCAGTCTTCTGCAAGGTCACAGATGAACTTCATTCCAAATGATGTGCAGGCCAAATCAATGGAATTTCCAACTGATCTTTCTTGATTAGATTTTTTAACCACACGTTCAAAGTCCGTAATATTAAAAAACAAACTCTCAGAGATCCTAGTAATGGACCAGAAACAGTGATGTCATTCAGGGGGAATGGACCAGAACGGGCGTTCCGGATCCTAACGGGCTCTGTGGCTGCTTCCGGGTTTTTTTTTTTGTTTTTTTTTCCAACATTTGAATTTGAACTCAAAAGTGAGTTCCTGTTCCTAAATCATTTGAATGACACCACTGACCAGAAACCTTTAAGACTGAGGTCTATTAACTAGTCTTTTGGGCTAGCATGGATTGCATTTTCCTTAACAAGCTACAAGCTTGTTTAAAAGCTATGGCAGTCTGAGATTAGCTGGTCACTCATCATGAGGGCCGAGTAGGAATTTTTTTCTGTAATCTGAATTGGACATGGAGGGCAGGTTTTTTTGCTTACCCCAGACTGGTGAGGGAAGGGTGGGTGTTCAGTAGATGTCATGATTTACACTTGTGTTTAATAAAGTTAAACCCTAACCTGAGTCTGGTGTCTTCCTTGGGGGTGGTGCAAGGGTAAAAGGCTACCTCAGAATGTGAGATGCAGGGAAGAGGCAGCAAGATATTATTATTGATTAATATTAATTAATATTAATATTAAAAATAATATTAATTAATTAATTAATACCCTGCCTTTCTGCCCCATAGGCACCCAACAAGTATCTTGTATGCTTCCTGAGGCATCTGGTGGGCCACTGTGAGATACAGGAAACAGGGCTAGTTGGGCCTTGGCCTGATCCAGCAAGGTTGTTTTTTTATGTACTTAAGATTTAAAAAAGGCTAAGGGCTCAAACTTATCCAATTTCCAGTGCCAGTGTAGCCATGCCAATGGAATGTTTGCTGCATCCTGCAGTAGG
Organism: Lerista edwardsae; assembly: GCA_029204185.1. Lineage (NCBI taxonomy): Eukaryota > Metazoa > Chordata > Lepidosauria > Squamata > Scincidae > Lerista > Lerista edwardsae. Next base: position 6,262 of record JAJKFI010020071.1, on the reverse strand, counting down.
GTAGCAGATACAGAAGCAGTGGTGTCATCTACTCACCAGTAGATGGTACGCTGGGCGGGACTTAGCGTGATCGACAGCCTGTCCACTCACTTCCGCTTTCTTCGCGCTCCCCGCGCGGCGTTCCCTCGCCTCGGAGGGAGAGCCTGCTCGCCCAGGCAGCCGGCGCGCCCCCCACCCATCCCCCCTGGCGAGCAGGCTCTCCCTCCGAGGCGAGGGAACGCCACGCGGGGAGGGCGAAGAAAGCGGAAGTGAGTGGACGGGCTGTCGATCATGCTAAGTCCCGCCCAGCGTACCGTCTACTGGTGAGTAGATGACACCACTGTACAGAAGCCTCTTTAAGGAAAAAAATGTTTCCTTGCTTCAGGACTGCATTGTGGCTGCACTGGTGCTGAAAAATTGGATAGGATTGGGCCCTTAGAATTTTCTTCAGATAAGTGCTAGTGTAATAGCCTTGTGATTGGAAATCAGAAAGTAATAGGCCTTGTGTTTGGGAATCAGAGTGAGATCCTTAGAGTTTCCAGGTCAGTGATCAATTCTAAGAGCCTGGCCTCCTGCATTTGTCAGGACAACAAGGCAGGACTGAGAGGATTGGGAAAGATCCTGCTTTAGAGCACAATCCTAACCTGGAGTTAGGCCAGTACAGTTAGGCCAGCAATGCTTGACCTGCACAAGGGACACCATAAAGTATGTTAGGACCACTCTCAGAGTCAGAGAGGCCAGCACACACACAGCACACAGACATGCACCATCCTCCATGACTCTGGGAGTGGTCCAAATGCACTTTACGGTGTCCGTTGTGACTGCCAAACTTTGCTGGCCTAACTGTGCCGGCCTAACTCCAGGTTAGGAATGCACTCTTAATTTCTGGAGCGTGGCTGCCAGCCACAGCAGTCAAGATTGCCTTAGATGGACCAACAGTTGGACTCAGTACAAAACCATTTCATATGTTTGTGCTGCCATTGGAAATAGTACCCGTAAGTGTCTCTTTCTTTCTTTAAACATGCAGGGCGAGGACACAAGCGATAATAGAATTCCTGCATATTTCCGAACAATCTCTGCTTCAGGTAAACAGGTTGGGCAGGGAGCTTTTAGAAACATTATCAGTACAAAAAAATGAACTCCCAACACCAGAGCATTTCAAAATCCAGGAACTACCTTTTCGGAGCATCACCTTGTCTTACCTCAGACATTAAAAATGCTGAGTCAGCAATGCTCTTTATTGAATCAACAAACTTCAGCCCATAAGCAGCCTGCTATATTTGTAATGGTGTCAGAAGCTCACGAATTCAATGCAGGCATTCAGTATATTCCTGTCCTGAGGAACAAGAAATTGCACAAAAATATCTTTACTTCCCCCCCGTCTCTCTCTCTGTGAAGAAACTTTTTCTTATTATCTTCCCCATTACACAAGTGTAATATTCTGGTTCTCAGCTCAGGAGTTTTGTCCTTGGAGATTTGGTTTGAGTGACGTCCTTTGAGGGATGACAACAATTCAGGTAGGAGATTTGTGTAGGAGATTTTACACCTTCCTCCAGCCTCCTGCATGAAGAGATACAACCAGTCTTTTCAAGGTCTTGCCAAGTAATTCCAACTTAACTTTTCTATGAGCACCGTGATGATCCAGTGGAGAGGCTATAAACCACCATGAAAGAATGGGAGAAGGAACAAGCTAGATCAGTGGTTTCCAAACTGTGGGTCGGAACCCACCAGTGGGTTGTGGACAGTGGTGTCATTCAAATGATTTAGGAACAGGAACTCACTTTTGATTGGCACTTGTCGGGAACCCGGAACCAGCCACAGAGCCCGTTAGGATCCGGAACGCCCGTTCTGGTCTGTTCCCCCTGAATGACATCACTGGTTGTGAACCAATTTCAAATGGGTCGCACACCCAATAACCTAGAGGTGCCAACTACATTCAGTAAACCAAACGTACTCCCTGGTAACAAGTACTACTACAAGTAACAATCTGACCCATGTAGCAGTCATCTTACCAACATGTGGCATTTGTAAACAACAGGGGAGATGATCTCAGATTTCATTCCTTGCAGCCTCATAAAACAGCTTCCTATGTACCTACGCTGAGCATATGATATGCTCCTGTTTTCACAGTAATCTTTGAGAGCACAGAAGCAAGCATTAAAACAAATGGGGTAGCTCTTGCATGGAAAATAGGTGACTATTTTGCAGGCCTGATGTTGTGCGACTTGGGCAACGAATATCAGCCTATTGCTTTAAAACTTTCCTTGCCACTAATTTCTCTGTAAATTAACCTAGAATTGTTTAAAATGAAGGGAAGTGGGCTTCCCCTCCTTTTCCTTCAAGCTGTTAAAAAGCAATACAGGGAGATGCGACAATCCTAAAATTTCTGTGCTGCCATGGACACTTTGAGTTTTCATTAAAATGCTGATGTTCCCAGTGCCTCCAGCCAAAATTCAAGACAACATTAATGCAGAGCAATTCACGCCTCTCTGTAGGAAAGGGGATGTCTCTGTTTCCCTAATAAACTAAGGAGTTTGGGCTCTCTGGTGTAAGTAGCTGTTATGGAATAAAACCTGGCAAATCTTAAGACATGGGAAACCTATTCAGCAGTTCTTCCTCTACCACCAGCCTGTAGGATAAATGTGTGGGAAGGAAATGGGAGGGAGCCGGTTAGTCATATATCCCACTGGTGATGCAGACACTCGCCCCGTTTTAGGTCTGCATGTTTGTCTGACTGAAAAAAAGTCAGCACCAGGTGTGTATCTTGTTGGCACACACTGCTTTCAATCTCATGTGTTTGCCGTATGCAGGGATAGAAAGGGAAAGAACTTCTGAATAGGGCTACAGCAGAGGTTCCCAAACTGTGGGTTGAGGCCAGGGACGAACGGAGCCCCGAGTGCGCCCATGGCAGGGTGACGAAACCGCACCCCCAGCACGTCACCCCGCCCCCATGCGTCGCCCAGCCATGCCTCCCTGTGCCCGGAATAGCACCATTTTGGAGCGGAACAGAAGCCAGGGAGGGCGGGGGGGGCCACACAGCGCGCGGGTTCATCCGTGGACTCCATGCAATGACGCCCTGCCGCCCCACCACTGCCGGGGCCCATGGCTCGCACCAACCCGGGCTATACCCTTCCTCCGCCTCTGGTTGAGGCCCACCAGTGGGTATCGAATCAATTTCATGTGGGTTGCAAAGCACCTAGAGCAACAGCACTGCACCCCCATGGAGAGGAGGCTCTGCTCTTGCCTTGTGTGTGTGTGTGTGTGTGTGTGTGTGTGTGTGTGTGTGTGTGTGGAAGGGAGCTGGAAACGGGGAGGGTTGTGTGGCTGTTTTGCTTGTGTCGAGGTCTTAAATAGGTTCTTTTTTCTTTCTGATTCACTTTGCTATCGGAAAATAGCTGAGAAATATTCTTGCAACTTATTGCTGCATTCTCAGGAAAGCAAGCAGGCTCTGGTGTCACAATGAAGGCCCTTCTGGACATGACATCACTTCTGGTGGGTCCTGGACAGACTGTCATTTTAAAAAGCCGGTGTGGTGTGAAAGCGTTTGAGAACCACTGGGCTATAATGTTAGGCTGAAGGATCTGTCATGTAAAATAACTGCCTAGGTTTTTCTTCTAACATTGTCTCCTGCAGCAAAACGTCAGATTTGCCATAGCCATCCGAAAGCTTGTCAAACCAGCACAGTCTTCTTAAGCACATGTCCTCTAAAGGACATCATTGTAGGAGTAAGGCAAACATCTCCGGACAGGACATTGTGCTCAGAAACGCCTCATGCCCTCACCCCTATACAGAGAGGCGTAGGAGGACATTATCTGTGGATGGGCTCATGTGAGAAAAGATGGCTTTTCACATTACCAGAGTTGAACAGGAGGAGTCTAAAACCCATTCTAGAAATGACACTCCTCTCCAGGGGCATAGCTAATGAAAGCGTAGCCCGGTGCAGAGGGCAAAATGTTGCCCCGGAAGTGACATCACAACAGGAAGTGATGTCACTGTTGCATTTTAGTTTTCTCTGGGTTTTTGGCCATAACGTTTGATAAGAGTAAAGATATTGCACTCCGGTTTGTTTCATTGCATTCTGCATTACATTACCTTTCCAATGATATATAACATGATGGTATTATTCATACTTACAAAGGTTTTCACAATTTTGGCCACTAATATTAAGCTCAGCTTGTTGCCCCCCTAAAGCTTGCTGCCTGGTGCAGCTGCACCCCCCCTGCACTTCTTTAGCTACTCCCCTGCTCCTCTCCTTCAAATTATTATGATTTCAATGAATCAAACCACTAGAATTCTTCTAAGATGGCAATACTGACTAGACTTCACGTGCATCTATTTATTTAAAATGGCATTTGATCACAGCCCCCATTCTTCCCTACAAGATTATTTTGGTCCTCACAGGAGTGATTTCTCTGCCATTGCAAATTCACTTTGAACTCTAATAAAATGGTTTCCCAATGATCAGCTTCTCCAGTTTCACTTTACTTTTCTAATCAGGAAGAAATGCATTATTTCAACCACTTAAAGGGCTGGCAAAGAACAACCTTTAATGATATATTCACGATCAGCGTGACATTATTCCTACAGCCAGGGAAATATATTCTCAGATACACATTGCTCAATTTGGCCTTTTGTATTATTTTTATTAAATATGAATTGTTAAGCCCAGCAAGTCATAATGATCCACATAATATGACGGGGTGCACTTTTAGGTCTGTAACCCTGCAATTCCTCCCTTTTTTCCTTGTGCTGTACTGGACAAAATAAATCAATTACAAGGCAGAAAGCAGAAAGACAAAAACCCTTTTGCTTAAGAATCAGACGTTGTAACAAACTCTTGAAGCGTTTGCCCCTTTGTATGGAAGCCGTCAAATAATTGGCCATGTTGTACAAGTGTAGCATAGAAAACATATTTACATTTCACGATACAGCAAAATGATCTGAGGAGAGACACTAACCGAGCTGAATGTTGATTAGGTACCAAAGATGTATAACATGATCCCAGAGCCTAAGTCGAGGTCTTGGAATTGTTCACTTGTTGCTAAATCAATGATGGATTGCAACAAAATCTCCTGGCCGATAAGGAATGTCACCAGAACTGTATATCACGGGTAAAAGCAGTGATGTCATGCAGGGGGAACGCGGGGGAACTCAGTTCCACTAGTTAAAATTAGGGCTGACTCCGCCCACTTCACTCTCCCTCCTCCCCCCTCCCAATTCCTCTGCAAAGAGCTTTTCTTCTTGGTTGGCCAGCACTCAGAGGGTTAAAGGGAGCGACTCCGGATTCCTAGGGGGACAAAGGCAATGATGTCATTCAGGGGGAACAGACCAGAATGGGCGTTCCGGATCCTAACGGGCTCCGTGGCTGGTTCCGGGTTCCCAACAAGTGCCAATCAAAAGTGAGTTCCTGTTCCTAAATCATTTGAATGACACCACTGGGTAAAAGCATAGCTGGGGGGGCATGAACCTGGGGGTGGGTGATGCCGTGATGCCCCCATGTCATCACATCACATGTGGCTGCTCAGATTTGCGCCAGTGAAATCACTGGCGCAAATCTGAGCAGCTGGATCTGGCCCACGCAGCCCAGGGACAGGGGTAAGCATCCAGCCTAATGGCTGAATCCATGCTCCACCCGCTGCCTGGGCCAGCCTGCCCATGGACCTGCCCTCCCTCAGCCCCATTCCACCCCCTCCTGCCTTCCCCCCACCCTTCCCGAGCTCTTGCACTGTCCAAACTCAGCCAGCGCGTGAGTGGCGGGAGTGGGATGCTCTGCAGCATCCGTGGGCCAGCGTTGCTCCCTGCACTTATTCTGGCTGATGCAGACGTGACTTGCCGCAGGAGGTGGTGATGGCATCTGGTCTTGATGCCTTTAAGAGGGGATTGGACGGATTTCTGGAGGAAAGGTCCATCGTGGGCTATAGGCAATGATGGATTGTGAAACCTCCTTACATTAGCAGTAGGCTACTTCAGAGTACCGGGTGCAAGGGAGTGGCAACAGGATGCAGGCATCTTGTTGTCTCATGCCTCCCTGGGGCACCTGGTGGGGCCACTGTGAGATACAGGAAGCTGGACTAGATGGGCCTTTGGCCTGATCCAGCAGGGCTCTTCTTATGTTCTTATGTTCTTACTAGCTTTTTGTGACCCGGCGTTGCCCGGGGGCAGAAATTATCCCCAGGCTCTATTAGGAGGAGGAATGAGTTTGTTCTGCAGTGCACCCCCACCTCTGGGGGCGTAAGGGGGGGCCCTACCCCCACAGTATATCTGTCCAGATCATAAGGAATAA
>JAJKFI010020070.1:0-11204 GCA_029204185.1 Lerista edwardsae | reverse complement strand
GTGTGTGTGTGTGTGTGTGTGTGTGTGTGTGTGTGTGTGTGTGTGTGACAGAGAGAGAGAGAGAGAGAGAGAGATGCTGGACGGTTTGTTGGTATTTTGTTGCACAAAGCTCAAAAAGTTTCATTAGAACACAGTGCATTTAAAACACTTTAGAAAAAGTGCCGGCCAGCCCCCATGCACTTTCGCAACATATAATGCTGATGAATTATTTGGAAGGCTCCGATATGCTCCTCAGGTGAATGATTCCGTCTCATTCAATGAGAAAGTTAAGAGAAGATTGTGACCCTGCGAGTCACCTTCCACACACTTCACCCAGCTGCCCCTATGGACCAGGGACGTTGCCTTGTCTCTAGCACTCATTCCTGGTTCTTAAAAACACTGTCCCAATGTTGTCTTTTGGAAAGAGAATAGCCACTGAGTTCAATGAGGCTTATTCTCAAGCAGGGATTTCTGAGTTGCGAAATAGTGCCCCCTGGGGGTCAGGAGGACATGGCAGAGTGCGGCCTGGTGAAGCAAAGCTGGTGCCGCCCCAAGTAAGCACAGGAAATGCTAGTTGTCGCTGCACAGCAGAGACTTTTATTTCCAGAGTTAAGGGAGCAGCCAGGAAGAGTAGTCAGAGGTCCGGTCCAGAGGTCAGCACACGTAAATCAAGTCAGAAATGTTCATAAGCCCAAACTCCAAACAAACCAACACCACCTTCCAACACCACACCGAGCAGTGGCAGTGTCCTGCCCTTTCTGCATCAGCTCAGCCAATCACCATGTTCCTTGGGGCTCATGCAGCTAGGCACGTATTCCCCCCAGTGGTGGTATCTAAAGAGGGAGGAACCGGTACGCTGGGCGGGATTTACGTGTGATTGGCTGCCCGACCGTTCGGTTCTGCCACCTGCCCGCCCGCCACGCGGGCTGCCCTGGCCTCGGAGGGGGCGCCTGCTTGCCGGGGGGGAGGGGTGGGGGCGCCAGGTGCCTGGTCGAGCAGCGGTGGGGCGCACCAATCAGGGGCAGCCTGTGCGACGGGCGGGCAGGCAGCAGAACGGAACGGACGGGCTGCCAATTAAACGGGCTGCCAGCATTCCGGTTCCTCCCGCTTTAGATACCACCACTGATTCCCCCTCCTCAGGTGCTGGTGATCAGCAACCACCTTAGCGTGGGCCTTGCTTTCCCTCCAGGAATATTCCTGCACGGCCTAGAATGCCCTGACAGGGATCTCCAAACACCAGCCCAAGGGCCAGATCTGAGGTTTGGAAAAACCTCACCCACCACCCTCCGTGAGTGGCACCTACCTTTCCAGGCCAACACCTCCATTGGCATGCACATGCCCCCCCCCCCGACACACACGCTCATCACAAAGAGGCAGTTCATCCAAATTGTCCACAGATAAAATATTACGTCAAAAAAGCCATTTGTCTATGTATTATGGATTTCTCTATGTATTATGGCAGGGGAGGGTTGGGTGACACACATCCCTGAGCATGATTAGGTGGCAGTGTGACAGCACAATAGATGGAGGGAGATGTGAGCACCCAGGCAGGCACCCAAGAGTGTAGGTGCAGCCATTAGGCCTCATCCAAACCCCTGTTCCCAGGCCATGTGGCCCTGATTCGGGCTCTTACAACCTGCTCAAACTTGTGCCTGCTAAATCAATCAATCAATCAATCAAAAAGTATTTATATACTACTTTTCAATATGACGTTCACAAAGCGGTTTACAGGCAAAGAATAACATTAAAGCTAAATGGCTCCCTGTCCCAAAAGGGCTCACAGTCTAAAAGAATGCAGAACAGCCACCAGCAACAGCCACGAGAAAAGACACTGCGCAGGGGTGAAGAGGGACAGTTACTCTCCCCCTGCTAAATATAAGAGGAACCCCACTTGGAAAAGTGCCTCTTGCCCAGTTAGCAGGAGGAATAGCAGGCAGAAATCCAAGTAGTCCCATTGGGGTGGCTAGCGCCTGCTCCAGGGTAAGGGGATGAATATCCCCTTACCTCTTGGAGGCTCCAGCAGCCTCCTAACCTGCACTGGATAACCAGAACTCTGGCACAGGCTAGGATTGTGCCTTGAGAATGCCAGCAAACATGCTTATTTTGAACTAGTATGCCAGGCTACAATTTAGAGTCAATCCCAAACTGGAGTTAGGCCGGCATAAACTAAGCCAGCAAAGTTTGGCCAGCACAAGGGCCACCATAAAGCGTGTTTGGATTACTCTCAGGGTCAGGGAAGATGGCTCACGTCTGTGTGCTGGCCTCTCTGACTCCAAGAGTGGTCCAAACATACTTTACGGTGTCCCTTGTGCTGGCCAAACTTTGCTGATTTATTTTATGCTGGCCTAACTCAGTTTAGGATTGTGCCCTTAAAGTTCTCAACATCTTAAAGTTTGAAAAACACTAAGAAACACTAAGAAAACAAGTAAAGCGTTAACTAAATGACTTAAAGAAGGACTCTCTGATAAATCCAAGAAAATGTGATGTTTCTGAAACATTTTTGGTTACTCCAAGCTAAAAACCCAAATACTTCCCCACTGATTCTTGTCTACATATATTTTGATTAAAGTCTTCACTTTGCTATCTGTCAGTATTTTTCCTTTCATATTGTTCTGCACATATCTTCTGAGTGTAGCTCTAAGTGCCATTCAGTACAGAAATCTGTCAAGTCCGTCTTATGTGGGACCATAATTGCTCAGCTCCTCATTATAATGAGTGCTCCGGCTAAGCCAGATCTGACGGGTTGAGCAAACGAAGCATTGTGTTGTATTTCATAATCTAGTTTATAAATGTTTCAGCTCCTTCCGTTCACATAGGTGAAGCTTGACAGGCTTTCAGTAGACTGGGTGTAGAGACAATTTATTTCTTGTTTTACACAAGAACTTCTTCCAGACTACATCCTTTCACAGAGGTTTCCCCTAACATGCACCTTAAGCAGGAACTTCAGAAGAAGTCCCAACCAAAGATGTTTTGGGAGAAAAGATGAGAGCTCCTACCTCGGTGAGCTGGAATTTGTAACAAAGGCATCTGCAGGCACTGAAAAATCTCAACTTGAAGTGTCGCATCTGTAAAAGAAGGTATTGCTGAAGGTACAATAACAGCCCCATCATAACCAGCACTGATGCAGCTGGTCCACTTGGCCCACACTGTATCCAGTACTGAGAAAGAGTAGGCTGGAGGTCTTCTTGAGGTAAGGACCCAGTGGTGGTATCTAAAGCGGGAGGAACCGGTAGGCTGGGCGGGATGCACGTGTGATTGGCTGCCCGTCCATCCGGTTCTGCCACCTGCCCGCACACTGCGCGGGCTGCCCTGGCCTCGAAGGGGGTGCCTGCTCGCTGGGGGGGACGGATGGGGGGCGCGCTGGGTGCCTGGGTGAGCAGCGGTGGGGCGCGCCAACTGGGGGCAGCCTGCGCAGCGGGTGGGCAGGCGGCGGAACAGAACGGACGGGCTGCCAATCAACCCTACATCCTGCCCAGCGTTCCGGTTCCTCCCGCTTTAGATACCACCACTGTAAGGACCGAGCCGTGTTAACAACTGCTGGGCCCCTCGGCTTTCAAGTATTTTGGGCCCCCTCTGAAACCCTTCCGGAAAGCTCCTGCCACACTAAATGGAAGCCCCTGGTGGGTGGGCAGGCATGGTTCTCCTCCCCCCCTTTACAAATAAGGCCTCCACAGCTCAGTCAATGCCTCACTTTTCCTTATCTATTTATTGCCTTGTTACAAAACACACACACACACACATATACACACACACACCTTTGCAGCCAACCCCCAAGGCAATCCAGCCACAGGCTCCTCAAATGGATCCAGGCTTGCACGGAAGCTCCCCACCCACCCCCACTCCTAAAACCACAAGACCCCAGGCAGAAATCTAAGAGGCGAGAAACGGCGAGGCCAGGCACTTCTAAGTTGTTTCCAAAGGGGGGGGGGGACTTCACAAGTAGACCCTGGCTTCCATGGAAGCTCCCCAGTAATGCAGCCAGTGATGTCATTCAGGGGGAACGGGCCAGAACGGGCGTTCCGGATCCTAACGGGCTCCGTGGCTGGTTCCAGGTTCCCGACAAGTGCCAATCAAAAGTGAGTTCCTGTTCCTAAATCATTTGAATGACACCACTGAATGCAGCCCCCATGTGCAGCCCAGCTCAATTCCTGGAGATGAGGCTTGCCCCACGTGGTTCTCGGAGAGTTCTGCAAGCCTCACCTTTGCAAGGTCGGGCTTGCTGCAGTCTCTTGCCGGCTGGAGGCGAACCGAATGAAGAGTCCCCAGAGGCTGGAGCTGGAGACCCAGGCATTAGGCTGATGCTCAGACCCTTGATGGGTCCTCATCCCTGCGGGGGCCCTAGGCTTCAGCCTACTCAGCCTAATGGATAATACTGCCCTGGATAAGGGGACAATTGGGCTACTTGGATCTATGTCTGCCAAATGGCCAACACAAGTCCAAGAAGCCCAGTGTTGGGCTTTCAAGCCGGAAGAGGGAAACAGGATTCACCATTTGCCAGCACCATTGGTCACACCCCCTCCTGGACCCAATCCCCCCTCCCCAGCCTCCAGGGGTTGGCTTGAGTTGGGTTGCTTGGCTTCTCCATGCTTTCTATTTTGCAATTATTTTGAGAGGATGTATCAAAGCATGGGACATGGTGGCGCAGTGGGTTAAACCGCTGCTGCTGGGCTTTCTGACCAGAAGGTTGGGAGTTCAAGACTGCACAACGGAGTGAGCTCCCGTTGCTTGTCCCACCTCCTGCCAACCTAGCAGTTCAAAAGCACCTAAAAATGTGAGTAGATAAATAGGTACCACTATGGTAGGAAGGTAACGGCGTTCCGGGCGCTACGGCATATAGTCATGCCAGCCACATGACCACAGAAGCTTGTCCTCGGACAAAATGCCGGCTCTAAGGCTTAGAAATGGAGATGAGCACTGCCCCCTACAGTCAATCACAACTAGACCATTCGGTCGTGGGAAAACCTTTACCTTTTATCAAAGCATACCTTACTAAAGCCATTTGTGGATCTCAGAAATCCACATACCCCCCAACACGGCGTCAGCGCAATTGTCAGCATCTTTGCTCAGAACTAGGTCAGAATTCAGGGGGAAACAAGTGCACTTCAGCTATCAGAAGTCTCACAAATGCCGCGCTAATGTGTTGTGCACATGGGAGGAGGAGGAAATAGCCCTGATGCCAGTGGAGCTACCGCAGATGTCAACCAGAGAAATTAAAATCCGTTGAACTTCTGGTCGAAGCATTCCCAAGCATACGGTTTCCATCGTCTTCCCCTAAGGGCACGTCTCAATGAGGAAACAGCACTAATTTCGCAACATCTGCGTGAGCTCGATTGACAGAAGGAACAGCACATGCTTCCAAGCAAAAGTGCAGATGAAAGGGCACTTTCATGAGTTCATTGCCTCTGCTTAAGAGACCAGACTGCCAAAGGGTTTCTGTGAGAACTGTTTCTTAGAGCAATTTAGCTGACAAGGTAAACCGTTCGTGCACAAAGGCGGGACTTGAGACCAGGACGTTGCTCCTGTTCAGGCTCTGGAGGCAGAGTGAAGCAGCAGGCAAAGATGTTGCAGGTGCAATCCTAACCTTGCCCTGGACCAGGAGAGGACTCTGAGCATCCCCTGAACCTCCTGTTCCCTGCTTGTGGTCCAGCCCCTCAGCACCCCTACCCAGTGATGTCATGCAGGGGGTACGCGGGGGTACGCGAGTACCGGTTTCTAGGATTACAGCTGGCCCCGCCCATTCGCCCGCCCACTCGTCGACTCCGCCCTCTGCAACGTTTGAATTTCCTGCATGTTTGAGTTGCCTGCATGTTCTCAGAGCCAGGCAGGCAGGCAGGCAGCGAGCGGAGCCTTTCCTTTCCTTGCCACTGAAAAATGAGTTGCTCTGGGGTTTTAACATGATGCCAGGCCTCCTTAACATGTTCTGGGGGTGCTGTGGAATACCGTTGCGACTGTTGGGTCAGTTTAAAATCATCTGAGGCCTCAAAAAGGGCTTTTTTCATGTCACTTCCTGCCACGACATCGCTTCTGGCTTATGACGTCACTTCCGGTGGGCGGGTCCTGACACGTGCCAATCAAAAGTGAGTACCTGTTCTTAAATCATTTAGATGACACCACTGCCCCTACCTGGTGTGTTGCTGCCTGGGTGGATGATGGGCACATACGGAGGGATGGCGACGCTGGCCATTTTGGTGGGTGGCCCCCTCATGCTGGGCATTCATGGTGGCCCGGCTGCATTTACAACAGTGGAACACAAGGCCCTCTCTCACAGTAGCATGAGAGGTTTGGGATGTAGCTCTCTGGTCCATCACTCTCTTCCATACTTTCACTGTCCCCCAGGGTGCCAACACATCACTAAGTAAGGGGAGGCAGCATTTGGCATGTGGCCTTAGGCACTGGGAGGTCCTGGGGTGGTCATGCCCTGAGTTCCACATCACACCACACCACACCACACGCCTACCATGCATTGTTAACCACACAGATGGCAATGTCTGCCTAGAACAGTGTTTCTCAAACTGTGGGTCACAGGACCCACTTGATGGGACACAACCCAGTCATGTCCCTGACCCCCTAGCTGCCCAGGGGCCAGTCCGCAGACTTCCACCCCCCTCCCAGACTGCCACCCCTGACCCACCTGAACCTTACGGAGCCTTGCGCAGCACTCCACTACTGTCCAAAAGTGTTCTCATGCCTTTGAACAGCATTGAATCTGTGGAACTCTTTGCCCCAGGAGGTGGTGATGGCATCTGATCTGGATGCCTTTAAGAGGGGATTGGACAGATTTCTGGAGGAAAGGTCCATCGTGGGCTATAGGCCATGATGGATTGTGCAACCTCCTTACATTGGTGGTGGGCTACTTCAGAGTACCAGGTGCAAGGGAGAGGCAACAAGATCCAAGCATCTTGTTGTCTCATGCCTCCCCGGGGTACCTGGTGGGCCGCTGTGAGATACAGGAAGCCGGACTAGATGGGCCTTTGGCCTGATCCAGCAGGGCTCTTCTTATGTTCTTATGAATCTAAATTTCTGATTCTTTGCAGGGTTTAGTTGTCCTGTGGTGTCCAAGGCCACACCACCCTTAATGAGCTTAGCAGTGGCAGCCGTGCCTTGGGGCATTTAACCTCTCCCCCTCAACCAATGGCAGGACCACCATTGATGTGACCTGATGTCAGGTGGGTCACGGAAAACTGGGAACTGCCATCTTGGAAGCTGTAGACCTTACTCTTGCTAAATTCTTTTTGTGAGTGTTAACTGTGAATTTTCAAGGGAGGGTTTTTAAAATTTTGTTTTTCATTCAGAGTGCAATCCTAACCTGGAATCAGGCCAGTACAGTTAGGCCAGCAAAGTCTGACTGACACAAGAGACAGCATGAAGTATGTTTGACTACTCTTGGAGTCAGAGAGGCCAGCATATAGACGTGCGTCATCCTCCCTGACTTCAAAAGTGATCCAAATGCACTTTACCGTGTCCCTCATGCCAGCCAAACTTTGCTAGCCTAACTGTGCCGGCTTAACTCCAGTTTAGGATTGCACCCTCAGTGTTTTACATAACATTTCGTCCTAATCTTGCTTTCATAGTCGCTGCAGTGCCAGATTGCCAATTTGCATTCCAGGAGTGTCATTTTATTATGTCACAATGATGATGTCACTTCCAAGTTAATGGCATCACTTCCAGTGGGTCCTGACTTGAGTACCATTCTAAAAAGTGGGCCCCAGTGCTAAAACATTTAAGAACCACTGTCCTAGAAAGTAAAACGCTCTTATTTTTTAAACTTTAAGTAAAAAAATTGGAATGTCCTCCCCACTGAAATCTGATTGGCTCCCTCTTTGTGTATTCTGAAACCATGAAACTGTCATTCAGATTGTTCTCAACCACTAAATCAGTGGTTCCCAAACTGTGGTTCCCAAACTGTGGGTCGCGATCCAATTTCAAATGGGTTGCAAAGCACCTAGAGTAGCCATAAAATATAGAAAGATGGAATGCTGGAAAGGGGGAGGACTGTGTATTGCTTTGCCTATGTCAAGGTTGTAAATGTTTTTTTTTTTTCCTTTTGGATTCACTTGCTTTTGGAAAATGGCTGAGAAATAACCCAATTTATTGCCGCATTCTCAGGAAAGCAGCAGGCTTTGGCATCACAATGATGGCACTTCCTGCCATGACATCACTTCCTGTTGGTCCCGGACATATTGTCATTCTAAAAAGTGGGTGCTGGAGCTAAAAGGTTTGAGAACTATTGTGCTAAATCATTTCTTGATGTTTGCTTACTCTTCTCGGCTTTTTGCTGGCTGCTTTCAGCATCATTTTGGGATACGGATTTGTATTTTGACGGGGATTTCATATATTTTTATAGTCCCATCTGCCTGAGGCTGAATGTTGTGGGAAAGACAGGGTACAAATTAGTGAAGAAATAAATAGAGGAACATAATCGTTACGGCATAATCCTGTGAGCTCTGCACATGGCTTATCCAGCTATGAGCTGGAAATTGCCAGAGGAAAAAGGGAAAAAAAGATTCCCAGTGTGTCACTGACCTCCACAAATTGTGGTTAATCAGCTCAACTTACTGAATCTCAACAAACAGCAGACAACACAAATTGACAATATTAACTTTCCAGAAGAGTAGAGCTAGGAAACCTTAACACTGACTTTCCTTGGTGACTTGGTTTTCAGACACAGTCTCTTAACATGATCTCTGTCATCACGTGGTTGAAGGGCTTTCATTGGTAGCTTTCATTGGTAGGAACATAAGGCGGGAAGGTAGCAGAATTCTAATCTCACTTTGAAGAAAACTGGTAAGCTGAAAAACAAAAGGGCCATAAACCCTTTTCTTGTTGCGTCAAATAAAGTTACCACAAGAGGACACATGGTCACAGTTCTAACTTTGGTAATTTTGCTGGAGGGGAGTAGAGGGCTTACCCAATGCCTTGTTGTTGTTGTTGTTGTTGTTCAGTCACTAAGTCATGTCCGACTCTTCGCGACCCCATGGACCACAGCACGCCAGGCCTCCCTGTCCTCCACTAGCTTCCGGAGTTCGCCCAATTTCATGTTCACCGCTTCGGTGACACTATCTAACCATCTCATCCTCTGCCGGCCTCTTCTCCTTTGGCCTTCGATCTTTACCAACATGAGGGTCTTTTCTAAGGAGTCCTCTCTTCTCATGAGGTGGCCAAAGTCTTTGAGCTTCAGCTTCAGTATTTGTCCTTCCAGGAAGCAATCAGGCTTGACTTCCTGTAGGATTGACCGATTGGATCTCCTTGCAGTCCAGGGGACTCTCAAGAGTCTTCTCCAATATCATAATTCAAAAGCATCTATTCTTTGGCACTCTGCCTTTCTTATGGTCCAGCTCTCACATCCATACATTGCTAACCCAATACCTAGGGACAATCTAAAATGGTAAAAACGAAATACCACGAAATAGGACTTATAAAACCATAAAACACGATATATTTCAATTAACGAAATACTGTTGAGCTTTATTCAACATTGAAATGTATCCATTGACCTAGCTACGGAGTAACGCTGCATAGCTCTGACTGTGTTTTCAAGCCTGAGATTGGAGCTCTGATGAATTAATTGGTTGCAGAGCTCTGAGCATGCTCAGAAACTGCCAAGGCAAATGCATGGAGCCCTGTGGAAAGGGAAACTGAGCCACACTGCATGGTTACTTGCGAGTAGGCAAGCAGGCATTGAAAAGGGCAGGCTGAGAGGAATGCAACACCACCAGAATGGCCCCAATCCAATGAATACAGTCTCCAAAATCACTTGAGAAGGAAGTCCCTCCCTCCAAACAGATATATATGTATATGCATTGAACCTCATGGAAAGCGAAACTGAGCTACACTTTTGTATTTACCCGCAATGTTTTAATTGCTCTGTTGGTGTGCGTGGTTTTCCCCCTGCACTTTAAAACCTGTTTTCCCATAGCAATTCAATGCTCAGTTCAGTTCTGTTGGTTCAAGTTGCTATCTTCTTAATGTTTTCATTTGGCAATGTTTGAATTTGTTTCTGTTTGACACTGTTAGGTTCCTTGCAACATGTTAATCTTAAATGGCTCCTGTAACAAGCAACATGTTAATCTTAAATGGCTCCTGTAAGTTTAATAGCTGTTCTCTTGGGGGGAGGGGTGCGTTGTTGTTGTTGTTGTTGTTGTTGTTGTTGTTGTTGTCAGTGGCATTTCTACAGGGAGGGCAAAGACCTAAGTGTTGCAAGAAGCCTTACTCTGTCATGTAAATCCGTCCTCTCCCTTGCTGCTGTAGCCAGTAAGCAACGCCAAGGTGTTGCTTTTCCCTGTGAGGATTGGCTAAAACGGTGCAGGAGAGGCGTGATTTCCACTGCAAGGTAAGGCTTCTTGCAAAACTTAGAGCTTTGTCCTCCCTGTAGAAATGCCTCTGGTGGTGGTGGTGGTGGTGGTGGTGGTTAGGATTTTTACTTTGCCTTATTCCCACAATGAAGGGGTGCCTGTTTTATTGCTTTGTTTTGTTGCATTGCTGTGGCTATGTCTGCTGACAGCACAGGCATAAAAACACATATATACCTATTTGGCAGTGATTACACTTAATAAAATGCTTTAAAATTGATTAGAATATTGATTTGGAATAGAAACACATAACACTTCTTTTGCCCCTTTTTTAGGATAACCCTGCCATCCACGAAAAAATAAAAGCATTTCAGACTGCCTCTAACAATGACCCTTGAGTAGGCAGGAGCTAAAGAACATAACTCAGCAGAACATGCAAAATGGGGTAGTTCCTGAGGGGGCGAGCGTCCCACCTCCAGACAAGTCCCTTGGCATAATCCTAACCTGGAGTTAGGCTGGCACAAATTAGGCCAGCAAAGTTTGGCCGGCACGAGGGCTGCCATAAAGTGTTTGGACCACTCTCGGAGTCAGGGAGGATGGTGCATGTCTGTGTGCTGGCCTCTCTGACTCCAAGAGTGGCCCAAATATACTTTACAGTGCCCCTTGTGGCCTAACTGTGCCGCCCTAACTCCAGGTTAGGATTGCACCCTGAGGGTCCAATCCTATGCAACTGTACCAATGGGGCATGTGGTGGTGGCCTCCTCAAGGGAATGTTTGTTCCCTTCCCTCTGAGCTGCATTGTGGGTGCATCAATGATGGAAATTAGGACAGTATTTGGCCCTGACACTCCTGCTGATCGCCCCCCCTCCCTGTGCTCACACGAGAGAGAGAGAGAGAGAGAGAGAGAGAGAGAGAGAGAGAGAGAGAGAGAGAGAG
>JAJKFI010020069.1:0-36688 GCA_029204185.1 Lerista edwardsae | reverse complement strand
TAATAATAATAATAATAATAATAATAATAATAATAATAATAATAATAATAATAATAATGCTAGTATTTATATACTGCCTTTCTTTGGTCATTAGATTGCTCCTCTGACTTTAATTCAAGGCGGTTTACATAGGCAGGCTTTATTTCTCTAAACCCCCAAGGGGTTTTTGCAAATTACAAAGAAGCTCTATCTTTCAAGAACTACAACATACAGATGGAACTTTTGTGGTCCAGTCCTTCTTTCTGGCTGCACGCTTGCCTTCCTGCTGGCTGATAGGCCGGCATAAGCTAAGCCAGGAAAGCTAAGCCAGCACAAGGGCCACCATAAAGCATGTTTGGACTACTCTCGAAGTCAGGGAGGATGGCTCATGTCCGCGTGCTGGCCTCTCTGACTCCAAGAGTGGTCCAAACATACTTTATGATGGCCCTTGTGCTGGCCAAACTTTGCTGGCTTAATTTATGCCAGCCTAACTCAGTTTAACCTGGAGTTCATCCCGCACAGCAAAGTTTGGCCAACACAAGGGCTACCATAAAGCACGTTTGGACCACTCTCAGAATCAGGGAGGATGGCACCCGACTGTGTGCTGGCCTCTCTGACTCCGAGAGTGGTCCAAACACTCTTTACGGTGTCCCTTGTACTGGCCAAACTTTGCTGGCCTAACTGGGCTGACCTAACTCCAGGTTGGCATTGCACCCTCAGTGACATTCCACCTGACAACTGACCGAATATGCATTTACACAACAAAGAGGCTCTTAATGCAATCCATAGCTTGCAGCTGCAGCCAGCCATTTGCAGCCAGCATCTGTTTGCACAACAAAGAACAGGCTATCAGATCTCCATTGGCCTGTTCAGACAGTGTACTCAACAAAGAACAGGCAATCTCACTGAGATCTGCACTAGATGGGGCCGAATGTTTGCATAACAACCTAAGCGCATAACTGGGATCAGAGAACCAAACTTTGCTGGTTTAACTGTGTCAGCCTAACTCCAGGTTAGGATTGTGCTCTAACTGTCAGGGAAGCTCATGAAAGCAGGCCCTGATACAGGGAGGGGAGGGGGACAAGAAACACTACCACCCCGACACCTCCGGTGTATATCTCCCAAATAAAATGCAACAAAGACTCTCAAGTGTATGTTGACTTTTCTGGGGGCAGAATGGACCTTTCAAGCTTTATTGTTGTGGGGTTGTTCCCCGTATAGGGGGAGAACACAGCCCTATAGACACCTATAACTTTGCTGGAAAGTATTCTCCATCCCCCACCCAAAAAAAGGGGGGGGTAAGGAGAAATTGTCTTTGAGATGTCTCTGTGGGATTATGAAGTAGCCTGGAATTGTGAGAGGTTGGAGCAAACGAATTCAAGAAATAAATTTTCCCTTGGCGGGGATTGGTTAAGACTCCAAAAAGCAATAAATGCTCTGAGCATGAAAGGGCCAGAACGAGGGTCAGTGTGAAATGCTAATCCATACATCATTCTTCTAAATTAGTGTCCACAACTGGAAACATAAAGTTTCATGCTAAGAAACCTGGAATGGAGCCGTTAATCTTCAGGGGGTACAAGAGCTGAAAAGGCGTTTACAATTGTTGGTCAAAATCGTACTGAAATTAGTGCTGTGCCAATAATAGTTGGTGATGATATTGTGCTTTCCATGTGCGCAAGGAGATGCCTGTGTATTATCCTGATGTAATCCTTGCTACATGCCTGGAAATATTATTACCCCTACATTCAGCGGCGTCATGCAGCCAGAACGCTGGGCGGGAGGAACGGGTGAGCGGCAGCCCGCCCGTTGCGTACCGCTCCGTTTCGCCATCTTCCCCGCCCCCGCTGCCTACATTGCAGCTGTGGCAAAGGAGTAGCTTGCGTAAATCCACCAGGTAAGACTTCAATGCATAGACAAGATTTAAACCAGGGAAGTTTTTATTTGCAGTGCAGGCCTCAGTCCTATCCTTTTTCTCACCCACCAATGCAGCCATACCAAAGACATTTGTGCTGTATCCAGCATAGGACAGTGGGGTCTTGATGCAGGGGAGTGGCCACAGAATGCAGGCAGCCTGTTGTCTTGTGTGCTCCCTGAGGCATCTGGTGGGCCACTGTCAGATCCAGGAAGCTGGACTAGGTGGGCCCTTGGCTCTTATTATGTTCTTGATGCAACGGGAGAGGGAAGTAAGGTAAACTTTTACTTCCCCTACTCCACCATGCCATGTTCCCTTATGGGCCTACTCGGACCTGCACCAGCCCTTTGGCAGCTGCAAATCTGAGTGACCTGAGGAGGCATTGTGTAGCTGAGCAGGAGGGGCAGAATATTGGCTGCCCCATAGCCACTTATATCCATCCCTACCCACCCTTGACATGCCCCCTTGGAGCCCTCAATCCCTGCCCAGTTCCACCCATCCCCTCATCCCACAACTTGACTACCCCGGCTGGCGTATGCCTCGGAGTCCATTGGTGATGTACTGGAACTGCTACTTTTTGCAGTGGCAGTTCTAAACTGGTCAACAACAGCACGTTGTGCATGCTTTCAGGGGTCAATTTACAACAGTGGAAGTCAATTTACAAGAGGCTGGTCCTGGATAGGAATGGGCTGTCCATTTCTGCTAAACCACCACTGGTCATGTTTGATTTTCACATCAAAAAGGCAACCTTTGGGAAAGCACAACTGTTCACAAAATAAGAGCATCTCCTTTTTGAAAAAAAAAATCAACTTTGGTTACAATATTTGTGATGCACCAGCGTAACCCATAATGAACTAGCTTTTTCACTTTTCGTTTACATCCCAGGTGCATGATATTATGTCAGAAAATGTGATCAGGTAAGGAATGTAATAAGGGAAGGAATATTAAACAGTGACATACCCTTAGATGTTGAGTGCACCACATGACAGTGCATTATATTAAATACATCAATGAGCACCGCCAAGCTAGTGCATGCCACACAATGTTTACCATAACATGCTGCAGAGTCACTGCATCATGATATCATGATGGTAGTGTTGGCCACATGACTCAAACTGGGAGCAAATGTTGGGGTTTGATTACTGAACGTACCCCCCCCCCGCCCCAGGTCAATTGTTCAACAATGGCAAAAATGACTTTTTAAAATTTATTTCAGGTGGTTGCACTACCTACATTTAAAGAAATGTATGACCCCCTACTATGAATCTACCTCTAAATCAGATTCAGGACACACTTGAAGTTAGGCCAGCACAGTTAGATCAGCAAAGTTAGGCCGGCATACGGGCCACCGTAAAGTATATTTGGACCACTCTTGGAGTCAGAGATGCCGGCACACAGACGTGCACCATCCTCCCTGACTCCAAGAGTAGTTCAAATGGGCTTTACAGTTTGCTGGAACTAACTGTGCTGGCCTAACTCCAGGTTAGGATTGCGTCCTGAGTCAGAGAGACTAGCACACAAACATGTGCCATCCTCCCTGACTCCGAGAGTAGTCCAAGCACACTTTATGGTGGCCCTTGTGCCAGCCAAATTTTGCTGGCCTAACTGTGCTGGCCTAACTCCAGGTTAGGATTGTGCTCTCAATATCTGAGGCAAGGAGATGAAATTATATCCATGTAATATTATTATTTGAGCTGGTATCCTTTAATCACTTCTTCCGGACGATTCCCACTGAAGTCAACTGCATCTCACTTAGTAGCCATTAGGGGTACCAAATGATGAGTTATCCAGCTACCCAAAGCTATCCTTCAGCCAATTAACTTATCGCAAATGCAGGCACTAGACCAAAGCTGATCCCATTGACTTTAACGCTACCAAGATTTGATTCCACGTTCTCTAAAGGTCAAACGGGATAGCTTAACTGAGCCAGATCAAGCCATCAGACACTTCTGAAAAATGTCAGATCCCTCTTTGAACATTAGGGGTCTTTGTTTGAGATGTGAGGCAATCAGTTGCCACTAAAATCTGTATAACATTTATTAGCTTCTTTTGTCGTTGCTGGATTTCTCCCAAGCATGAATCTCTCGCAGCTCTTGAACCATTGCAGGCGCCTCACCAGTAAAGGGAATTTGCGACCACCTGCTGCGTACCAGACTCCTTAAACCCAAGCTATCACACAGCCAGGGATTGTACACACTGTCTTTACAATGGCATCACGCCGGCCAGACGTACCAACTTGCTGCTGCAGTTGGGATCACAGAAAATCCCCTACTGAGAAGGCTTAAAGAGCTGTATATAGTAAAAATCTTTTTAAGAGAAGCAGAGAGGGGAGAGAGAGAGAGACAGGTTGGTCTTTATGGATGCCGGTGAATTATTTATGTGATTAAAATTGTGCATTTGCAAAAAGAATATAAATTGCCTCAAAACCGTTTCAAAGGGAAAACACCGTTCATTTTGCTCGGCGCAACGGCATGTCATTTCAGGAAGGCAAACACAAGACAAGATTGGGGGGGGGAGATGACAATGAGTGAATGCCACCCTGCCTGAAAATGATTGTCAGTGGAATCCATCATAAAAGGAGCATCACCTTCAAAAGATCCAAGGATCGGATGCACACATCGGATGCTCTTCACCTCTTTAAATCGCCATAGGATAGCATATGAATCCTATCCAACTTTCCAGCACCAATGCAGCCACCATCCATACCCAAGGTAAGAGGACAAGCGTTTCCTTACTTGAGGAGGCCCCCATGAGAAACATTTTGAATTATGCTGTTGGAGAAGACTCTTGAGAGTCCCCTGGACTGCAAGGAGATCCAATTGTTCAATCCTCCAGGAAGTCAAGCCTGATTGCTCCCTGGAAGGACAAATCCTGAAGCTGAAGCTCAAGTACTTTGGCCACCTCATGACTCTTTAGAAAAGACCCTCATGCTGGGAAAGGCAAACGGAGAAGGGGGCGGCAGAGAATGAGATGGTTAGATAGTGTCACTGAAGCAATGAAGATGAAATTGGGCGAACTCCGGAAGCTAGTGGAGGACAGGGAGGCCTGGTGTGCTGTGGTCCATGGGGTCGCAAAGAGTTGGACACGACTTAGCGACTGACCACCACCAACAACAACCATGAGAAACAATCCCGCCCCCAACTACAAGGTACAGCACATGCCCCAGTGTTACAGCTGCATCGGTGCTGGAAAGTTGGACAGAATTAGGCCCTAAGTCTTCCCACTTTGCAGTGAGGAATAGAACCCATGACCATGCAACATCTTTGGCTTCAATACAGGGAGCCATTTAACTTTAATGTTATTATTTGCCTGTAAACCACTTTGGGAACTTTGTTTTGAAAAGCGGTATATAAATACTATTGATTGATTGATTGATTGATTGATTGATTGATTGATTGATTGATTGATGTGCCCCAAAATACTTTTTTACCCAGTGGGTAATTAAGCTATGGAACTCCTTGCCACAGGATGGGGTGATGGCATCTGGCCTAGATGCCTTTAAAAGAGGACTGGACAGATTTCTGGAGGCAAAGTCCATCGTGGGCTATAGGCTGTGATTGGTGATACAACCTGCATGTTGCATGATTGGTGATGACCAGCATGACGCCGCTGGTCATATCCAAACCCCCATCCCCAGGCTGGGCGGCCTCGATTCGGACTGCTTCTGGCCACATGGACTTGCACCTGCTATTTTGCTGGCGCAGATCCGAGCAGCTTCATAGGGCTGGCTGGGGCTTACTAAACTATTCCCTTGTCCCGTGCTGAGCCACAGCTGCCTCCTAACATCATCAAGATGCAGCACAGGTGAGCTTTCCTGCCTCTTCCAGCATGGATGAGGATTGCACCCTGAAGAGTATGTGTGCAAGATCCCAGTCGAGATCAGGGTTCTTGGCAACAAAATGCACGGTTCTGGTCCCATGCCACGCCCTAGCAAATCAGATTTAATAAGATGCCGAGATAAGTCAGTCTCCCCACAGGCCAGAAAATCTGCACACTTTCTTGTTCTAAATGCTGAGAGACACAGCAGCGGAAAATCAAACATTAAAAGCTTGTCTAAAACAGGACCAACACTTGCAGGCCTTCTGAAGCCTGACAGATATCCAATATTTCTTTCAGTGTACCATCTCTCTCTCTCTCTCTCTCTCTCTCTCTCTCTCTCTCTCTCTCAAACACACACACCCTAAAACCCCAATCCTGTCTCTCACCATCTTCTGCCACGCAGCTGTTCTGAGTGCCTACTGAATGCTATTTGGGGGGAGGTGTCATCAAAATGTTGTTTCATGTAGATCTTATTCTTATATCAATGGTAGGAATAAAGAGAGATGAGGTTGATTGGCTTCATTGGGGTATAGTTAAAAGCAGTGATGTCATGCAGGGGGAACGTGGGGGAACTCAGTTCCACTAGTTAAAATTAGGGCTGACTCCACCCACTTCACTCTCCCTCCTCCCCCCTCCCAATTCCTCTGCAAAGAGCTTTTCTTCTTGGTTGGCCAGCACTCAGAGGGTTAAAGGGAGCGACTCCGGATTCCTAGGGGGGCGAAGGCAGTGATGTCATTCAGGGGGAATGAACCAGAACGGGCGTTCCGGATCCTAACGGGCTCCGTGGCTGGTTCCGGGTTCCCGTCAGGTGCCAATCAAAAGTAAGTTTCTGTTCCTAAATCATTTGAATGACACCACTGGTTAAAAGCCTCAGAGAACAGACTCTTTGCTTCTCTTAGGGAAGGGTAGCCTCATTGTGCGACTGGGTTGAGTGAGTGAGGTAAAACACTTTACGGTGTAAACAGAGGGTTTTACTATAGGGAGGAGTCCTGTGGGTAGGATTTTACTATTTGGGCTTTAGAGTACAGAGCCTCTGTTATTTTATCTATAATCTTGTATGCATGTTAATAAAAATGATGTTCCATTTCTTCCGGTTCGTTTTTTTTTTTGAGATCTATTTAAACCCACATTTCCTCCTTCTTAAAAGATGAGAGGCGTCTTAAAAGACGACAAGGCTGTATACTGTCACCCTGCTTATTTAACTTCCATGCAGAGTACATCATGAGGAAGGCAGGGCTGGATGACTCACAAGCTGGAATCAAGATTGCTGGGAGAAATATCAACAACCTCAGATATGCCGACGATACCACTCTAATGGCAGAAAGTGAGGAAGACCTAAAGAACCTTCTGATGAGGGTGAAAGAGGAAAGTGCCAAAATTGGCTTGAACCTCAACATCAAAAAAAACTAAGATCATGGCAACCACTCCCATCACTTCCTGGCAAATAGAAGGGGAAGAAATGGAAGCCGTGACAGACTTTATTTTCCTGGGCTCCAAGATCACCACAGATGGTGAATGTAGCCATGAAATTAAAAGACGTTTACTTCTTGGGAAGAATGTTATGGCGAACCTAGACAACTTAATAAAAAGCTGAGACATCACCCTGCCAACATCATCTGTGTCTTTGCAGAGTCAAAGCTATGGTTTTCCCAGTAACAACGTATGGCTGTGAGAGCTGAACCATAAGAAAGGCAGAGTGCCAAAGAATAGATGCTTTTGAATTGTTGGAGAAGACTCTTAAGATTCCCTGGACTGCAAGGAGATCCAATCTGTCAATCCTCCAAGAAGTCAAGCCTGATTGCTCCCTGGAAGGACAAATCCTGAAGCTGAAGCTCAAGTACTTTGGCCACCTCATGAGAAGAGAGGACTCTTTAGAAAAGACCCTCATGCTGGGAAAGATTGAAGGCCAAAGGAGAAGGGGGCGGCAGAGGATGAGATGGTTAGATAGTGTCACCGAAGTAATGAACATGAAATTGGGCAAATTCCGGAAGCTAGTGGAGGACAGGGAGGCCTGGTGTGCTGTGGTCCATGGGGTCGCGAAGAGTCAGACACAACTTAGCGACTGAACAGCAACAAAAAGATGAGAGAAGGAAATTCAAGACCCCAGTTAGGGTACATTGCAGAGGGGTTTGCCCAGGAACTCCCTTTGATTGCATTACGCCTGGGCTGGTGGCAGTGACAGCTACGGAAGGGGAGGGACGTTCCCCCCACCATAACGGGGAAGGGTGTCATGAACAACAGGAGACCAGGCCCAGCTCAGCTCCACTGTGAGAACAAGGTCTGTCTTCAAGAGCAGTGGTTCCCAAACTGTGGGTCGGGACCCACCAATGGGCTGCGAGCCAATTTCAGGTGGGTCGTGAAGCACCTAGAGCAGCCATATTGAAAAGATGGGATGCTGGGAAGCGAGAGGGCTGTGTGGTCATCTTGCTTGTGTCAAAGGTTTTTTAAATTTTTGATTCACTTTGCTATTGGAAAATGGCTGAGAAATAACCCAGCTTATGGCTGCATTCTCAGGAAAGCAGCAGGCTCTGGCGTCACAATGATGGCACTTCCAGCCATGACATCACTTCTGGTGGGTCCCAGGCAGACTGTCACTGTAAAAAGTGGGTCCCGGTGGTAAAAGGTTTGAGAACCACTGCACTAGAGCTCACAGAAGAAAACTAAGCATTGTAATCGAACATCATGTGCCACAATGCTTCTCTTATTCATTGAGAGCAGCTGTCTACTGCCACAGCGACAGCCACACTAAGTGCAGTCAGGTGACTTCTCTTTAACAAAAGAACAATAAGAAGGACACAGGGCTGAGAAACAAGGAAGAAATGGATCGCTGTCTTACTTTACAATATCTTTGGTCACAGCATGCCTTTCTTTACAGAAGGCATCCCAAATACTGCTGTCAGCTTTAAACCAATTCTTGCTCAAGAAGACTTAACTGGATACAGTATTATCTGTAAATACTGACTTAACTGTATTACAGTATTGCAACAGGAAATGGGATGGCTTGGCATTATGGGAGTTGTAGTTATATCCTACACATTTCCTGTTATAATGATAAACCTTTTAATAATATTACGGTTAGTGCCTTGTTATCCACTGGGGTTCCGTGGAGGAACCCACAGTGGATACCAAAATCAGTGGATACTGAAGTCAATTGAGAAAGAGCTTTAATGACCCACTTCTAGGTTTCTTGCTCCTCTGCTGTCACCTTAGAATGCCTTGGTATAGATGCTATCCCGCATTCAGCCACTAGATGGGGTGAATAGTGGAATCTAATGGAATGTAGGAAGATAGGAAATGGGATTTTGGCTTTCTTTCCCCTTGTAACAAGACATTTACAGATGGATCCCAGGTTCACTGGTTAGACAAATCAGTGGATAGCAAATCAGTGGATACTGAGATCCAACACTAGATTATTTATCTAAAAGCTGAATTGCTTTAAAAAAAAGAGGTGGCAAAACTAACTTCATACAATGAGCTGAAAAGCATTTATGGCGCAACAGCACACCTTCTAGGAGAGCCAGCAGGAAGGCCCACTGGTGCCAGCATGTGGACTGCCAGAGCATTGAAATCCAATGCAGGAATGAGGAAAGGGCAGGGAGGGGTGTAACAGGGTAAGGGGGAAGCATGGGGAGCAGGGCAGGGCTGTATTATCCATTAGGCTGAAGAGGCTGAGGTTTAGGGGCCCCACAGGGATCAGGGACCAGCCAATTGGCATGCCTGGGCATCAGCCTAATGTATTAATTAATTAATTAATTAATTAATTAATTAATTAATTAATTAATTAATTAATACCCTGCCTTTCTGCCCAAAGGCACTCAAGGCGGCTTATAACAGTTAAAATACAGTAAAATCATTGCGTGAGATACTTAAAAACAATAGTTAAAACAATATTAAAACAATATAAGTTTAAAACAGCCAAACTCCGTGGATCAAATAAAAAATACAAAAAGAGTGTAAAAAGAGAATGCAAAAACCAGCCAGCCTGTCAACAACTGAAGGCCTGCTGAAACAGAAAGGTCTTCAGCCCCCGCTGAAATACTGCCAAAGAGGGAGCAGTTCTTAATTCTAAGGGGAGGGTATTCCAAAGCTGGGGGCCACCACCGAGAAGGCCCTATTCCTGGCCGCCGTCCCTCTCACTTCTCCTGGTGGCGGCACAGTCAAAAGCCCCCCCCCCCAGATGACCTCAGAGCACGGGTAGGGTTGTATGGAAGGAGGCGTATGAAATAGGTTTCCTAATGTATGGGTCTCCAGATTCAGCCTCTGGGGACTCTCATCCAGCCCACCAACCCTTCAATTGGCAAGAGAAGACAGCAAGCCTGGCCTTTGGGGAACAATTTAGAAGGGCCCGGCTTTTCCAGGTTTTGCCCCTCAGATTTCTGCTTGCATTTCTGCTGTTTTAGGAGTGGGGGCGGGGAGCTTCCATGCCAGCCAGGGTCTGTCTGTGAGAAGCCTGCCTGTGGCTGGATTGCCTAAGGGTTATGGGTCTTGTTTGGAAGCTCAGAGGCCTTATTTGTAAAGGGGGGGAGAGAGAATCTTCCTCGCCTGCCTTTCCATCAGGGGCCTCCATTCTGGGTGGCAGGAACTTTCCTGAAGAGTTGAAGAGGCCCCAAATTTCTGAAAGCCTAGGGGCCCAGCCAGGGGATGACACCACCCTGGAGCAGGAGAAATGTGAATCGGGCCCAGGATCAGTGGCACTGGCTCATGCCCTACCCTAGCCCCAGTAATGGCATCTAAATGTTTTAGCAACAGGTACTCACTTTTGATTGGCACTTGTGTTGGGGCCCGCCCATCGGAAGTGAGGTCATAGCTGGAACCCAGGAACCGCCGCGCCTCCTTGGTAGGCCGCGTGGCGGCCTGGGAGAAGGCCCTGGAGTCCCAGGCCTTCCCCAGGGCCGCTGCTTGGGCAACTGATCCCCCCCAGGAACCGCTGCGCCTCCTTGGGAGGGAGCCCCAGGCAGCCTACCTGCTCACGATGCTGCTGCCGTCGGTCTCCCTCGCTCCGCTGCCTGCCTGCCTGCCTGCCTGGCTCTGGGAACGTGCAGGCAACTCAAACGTACAGGCAATTCAAACATTGCAGGGGGCGGAGCAGAGCGCCGATGGAGTCGACGAGTGGGCGGGCGAATGGGCGGGGCTAGCCCTAATCCTAGGAACAGGTACTCGCATACCCCTGCGTAGCCGCTACATGACATGTCTGCCTAGCCCCCTTTCCAGGCCTGATCTGCCGACCTGGATCAACATGGACTTCCACTAGGGATATTGCTGGTGCAGGTCCAAGTTGACCCACTGTGGCAGCTGGGACTTACTCCAGAGCAAGGGGACAAATGGCTGCAATCCCATACACACAGACCTGGGAGTAAATCCACTGAACCCAATGGGAATTACTTCTGAGTAGCCATGCATAGGATTGTGCCCTTACCTGGAGGAGACCTTCAGCTGTCTAAATTCCTTTACATTATGCTGTTGAGATCACACTAGCACCACTGCATCAGCATGGGGAAATTTAGTTAAGATTGGACTGTTAATGTCAAGATGTTGGATATTGTACGTCGTGCACACAGAGTAGCTGATAATTCATCAAAGGAAAAACCGTTGATATTTGTTTACACTTTTGTCATTCGCTCCAACAGAGAATCAAAGCTATCAATATTTCAATGGCTGTGAATTTAGTGCCCTCTTTCTGAATATAAAATGTGCTTACTAGAAGCTATTGGGAGAAAAATCTTAAGAAAGTAGTTTCTTCTGCTAGTCTTATTCAAAGTTTATTATTGTAGTGGGTTCATTTTTGGATGCAATGGGATTATTATTTTCTGCCTCACAGTATCTATTAAGATGTCAGGAGCTACTGAGAAATTATGTATGGTGAGGTTTGGAAATATTTTCCCACTCAGTTTTGGACTTCAGCCAGTGCCTTTCAGTGGTGTCCTCCAACTAAATGGAAATTCTTCCACTTTATGATTCAAACTGTATCAACAAGCCAGCAAATATTTGATCTATCATTTCTACGTTCACATCTTAATTATTTTGTTCCATAGCAACAGTGAATATTTGTAGAACTAACAATTAAATTATTGTTTACATCCTCCTCTGTTTATTTCTTTACTTGGAAATGACGGTGATGATGCAGTCAGATGGGAGAGCCTGAAAGTTCCATTGATTTCAGTGGGAGTGCTGAGCACATGATGAAATTAAACCTCCAGTATTACGTAGATAAATATAGGGATGCATTTGTAACATCACTGGTCCACTGCCTCCCATGACTTTTTTCCCCATTGCTTAAGGCAGGGATGTCAAACTCATTGCATGCGGTGGGCTGAATAGCATTCATGGCGCCTGCAGAAGGCTGGAAGTGACATCATTAAGCAGGAAGTGACATCATTAAGCAGATGATGGCTAGAAATGAGTACTTCGCTATCACATAGAAACTCATTAGCTGCAAATGAGAAAATGTGCAAATCTTTTTCATGATTTCAAGATACGAGTGAACCCAATTATCCTGCTAGGAGAGCCCAGTTATAACAGGGGGGCAGATAAATTGCTTCTGGGGGCACATCCGGCCCACAGGCCTTATGGTTTAATGGCTTGACTCCACCTTTTGTGTGCTGTATTACAGTAGCATAGTAAGAAGGAAGTGGCACAGTAATTACTGCAGGTGCGGCAATGTACCATGTAAACAGCCCCTCCCGCTTGCCTTCAGAGCCATTCCGGGCAGCGATAGCACCGCATAGGTGCTCTCCAAACAAACAGCCTCTCCTGCACATTGCCATTGATGTCTGGAATGACCCTGATGGCAAGTGGGAGGGGCTGCTTACGTTTACTTAGTATTTATTTAATTTTAAGAATTTATTATGAACTTACATTCTAAATTGATTTAGAATATACTGTTATATGCATAATACTGTTATTATAACATAATGCTGTTATTCATTTACTCTGCCACCTCCACTCTTTCGTCAGTTTAAAAGCCAGAAAATGGTTTATTCTTTCAGTTAAAGATAAATGGGAAAAATGCAATTGCCCAACAATAGGTTATCCTATTAAGAGCGCAATCCTAAACTGGTGTTAGGCCGGCATAAGCTAAGCCAGCAAAGGTTGGCCAGCACAAGGGCCACCATAAAGCGCACTGATTAATAACATGCTGGGCAAAAAAAGGTATTTTATTTTTTCTGTTCTACTTCTCCTACCACTCCATTTTACCGAATGTTTATGATTAATAGCCCACCTTTCCCTCCAAGGAGCTCATGTGGATCATGTGAATGAGGAGATGGGTAGTTCTCTTAGGGCGCAATCCTAACCTGGAGTTAGGCCGGCACAGTTAGGCCGGCAAAGTTTTCCTGGCACAAGGGCCACCGTAAAGTGCATTTGGACCACTCTCAGGGTGGATGGCACATGTCTGTGTGCTGGCCTCTCTGACCGAGAGTTGTCCAAACATACTTGACAGTGTCCCTTGTGCTGGCCAACTTTGCTGGCCTAACTGTGCTGGCCTAACTGCAGGTTAGAACTGTGCCCTTAAACAGGGAAAGGCAATGGGTACCACCAGATTCCCCTCTCCTCATTAAATTTAAGAAAAAGTTTTACAAAGGTGTGGAAAGAGGTTTGTGGAGATAATTGTCCCACGAATGCCTGAGGCACATTTCCTGACATTGCCATACAGAAATCAAAGGCATCAACACTTACCTATGGGAGTCCCCAGTCCTTTATGCAATCATTTACTTAAGCATCCTAACATTTAAAATATGAATTCTTTCCCTGATGGACCGTGATACTCCAAGGAGCTCTATTCTCTGTCATCGCAATGCCTTTCAAAGATACCCAGAGACAGAAAACAAAGTCTTTTGATACTATAATCCTGTGCATGCATTCTTAAACTACACTTCAAAGGGAGCATTTCCAGCTACTTTACATTTTTCTCAAAATACAAAACCCCCTTAGACATGTCAAGTATATTTGGAAGCTTAACTTGGGTCTGAATGTTGCCTGAAATTTCCCTGTCTGGACTTGTGTATTTTTTTAAAACACACACACACACACACACACACACACACACACACACACACACAATTGTGTGCTCAATGAATGAGCTGCAAGTCTCACATCTCTAGGCGTATTTTCAAGCCAAGAAAAAAAGAATTTTTTTCTCTGCCGTGTCCCAGAGCTGTAAGAAAGGAAGATGCTTTTGCGGATTTGACATGTTGTTGCACCTACAATGAATACGGCTTTTGAGTGAACAAATATGGTCACTGGTGAGTAGATGCCTCACAGTTTGACAAAAATGTAAGAGAGGTTTTTCACATCACTTACAAGTCACAGCAAATACTCTGCCATTTAGTAATTCTGATATAAACAAACAACCTTCACAAATCAGAACATTTTTTCCCTAAACCACTTAGGCTGTCTGCTTATTCATAATAATGCCATATATTTGCACAATGCTTTTGAGTGTTTGAATCACCTCATATGTATTACCTTGTCATTATCTTTTCCCTGTAAGGTAAGTACCGGCATGTTCCAGTATCCACTGATTCAGTATCCACGATTTCAGCTATCCACAGATACCATGGATTCTGAAACACCTATTAAAAAGATAGGGGATATTAAACAAATCTCTCTTTTTACCTTGTTGCATCAAAACCACTGATGTTCCCCTATTTTTTAAAAGGTGCCCCAGTATCCACAGTTTCAGGTATCCACAGTGGGGTCCAGAATGGAACCTCAGTGGATACTGGGGCATGCCTGAATCATTATCCCCAAATTGAAGTGAGGGAGCTGAGGATGAGCAGGATTCATTGCTCATCTCCGAACCCCTCAACCTAAACCTTCCCCTACTTAAAAAAAATATGTATAGTACTCTGCTCAGTGCTGGGTAGCATGCAGTTGCTGCTTTTAATCTCCCACAATGCCCTAGGTGGGGGGCCGTTTTCCCCCATGATGCCATGGAGTAATGCCAGGGGCATTATGGGAAACTAGAATGGCAGCTGCCAATTGCTGGTGCTGAGAGAAGGAGTGCTGCCGCCCACTTTTATTTATTTATTTATTTGAAGAATTTATACCTCACCTTTCCCAAGCCGAAGCAAATGCCCAAGGCGGCTTACATGGGCAGGCTAGTCTAAACCACCATTTTTTCAGTTTGTTGTTTTTTTTTTACAAATATACAGTATTCTTGTGATCTGCCAATCCTCAGTCCCAGATGTAGCCTTCACAGTGTGGTTCTCTCCTTTGGCTGCATGTCATCAAGCCTCAGCAGGCAATCGCAAGTCAAGCCTGGACAGTTCCTCAAGGTCATATTCCACTAAGGAAGCCCACCATCGCCAATCCACCACAGCAGCATTTCCCAATCTGTGGGTCACGACCCGATATGTGGTGGCTAGTGATGCAATGCTCAGTATCATGCCACAAAACATTCCTGAGAGCTTCCAGAGGCTGCTTTCAGGTCACAAGTGACCCACGACTCACTCCATTGGTCTTTCCAATTGAGGAAGCTAGCGGCCTTCAGAGGCTCCCAGCATTGCTTTCTGGTCCAAAATTGAGCATCTCATTGCATCCCACTGCAGAGAATAAGGAGGAGTTGCAGTGCTAAAAAGCTAACCCCAGTTGTACCACAAGATCTCTGTAAATGTGAACAACTCTGGCATTGATTTGGACTGACCGCATCAAATAGACCATCTTTCTGGAGTTAAATATATTTGATGGATACAATGAAGGTGTTAGTCTCTCCATCCCCTTCCCCTAGTCATCCTTGTACTGGGATCAAAATCTATTGACTACTTCCACCCTTGAAGCTAGCTTCGCATTTGAATTCCTATTCTTTTCATGCGTTTGCTCCAAGGGATGCCCTTTCACCCTCCTTCAATAATGGATATAAGAGCAGAAAACCTTTGCTCGACAGCTCTGAAACTTTGACTTCTTGCTTACCTAACAAATCAAGAAATTGCCATATCTCTGATACTGCCTTAGGAGACCTTTTAAGTATAGGAATTGCTAACTGCTGTTTCCTACAATTGCTACTCATTACAGGGATTTGAAAATGGTAAATGCAAAATGACATATAGACTATAATGCAAAATGCGTATATTAAAAAACTGTTCTTATGAATAAAATGTAGTAACCACAATTCTACCCATCTCACGCTGCCTTCTCATCTCACGGTCCTGCTTAAAGTGGCCAATAATTATAATAATAATTATAATAATAACTTACCAAATAACTTACCAACAATAACTTACCAAAACCTAACTGGGAATGATTAACCTCAACAACCACATCACGCCTAAGCTACTTCTGGTCGCATCCACAAGTTCTTCAGAGGCATGGACTCCGTGGCCGACTCCATGGGTTTTCCTGCATCTCAGACCACCTCCTGACCATGACCGGAAGTTGTGGACATGGACAGGAAGTGGCTTCCAGTCGCATCCTGGAGACCTTCTGAGGAGGCAAGGAGGCCTGTGGAATGGGGCCATGAGCCCAGCATGACCTCCCCCCAGGTAAATCATTGCAATATTGGGCACTGGATGTCGGCATCCGCAAAATTGTTCATCCTCAGGGATTTCTGGAACGACGAGAACCCATTGCACCCTACTTGGGTGATCACATTCTTCAACATTATGTTGAAAACTCCCTGCAGAGCAAGTAGAAATCCAGCACAGCTGGGAAAGGCCTTGAGGCAAATCATTTTTCCCTGCTTTGCTAGTTTTTATTCGGCACCGAATTGTGTTTATATATACAGAGAAGTAATCAAAAGCGGAATCCCCCGCCTGCAGCTTGAAGTGGTACAGTCCCTTCCACCAGGGCTGGCTTAAGCCAATGTAACCAATGTAACCAATGTAACATTGGGCCCTGTGTTTTGCCCCCTCCCCCACGCACCAACGCAGTGAGCATATCGCCTTCTGCTGCAGCCAGGATCTCTGTGTGCTGCAAGTCAGTGGGGCGAGCAGAGCAGCTTTACCGTGGGTCCTCCACCTGCCCCTGCCTCCGAATGGCCCCAAAATCATCATACATCATTGTGTCACCACCAACTATTTCCAGAAGCCGTGATCCGCACACGGCACCACAAGTGCTCTTCTTGGTGAGTGGGGGGGGGTCCATGGGGAGCATGGGGGGTCCATGGGGAGCATGGGGGGCCCCGGGGGAATGCCCCACATTGGGCCCTGCTGCTCCTAGAGCCAGCCCTGCATTCCACTCTCGCAGGGTTCTACCACTCAGCAGCGAAGGTATATTTATTTGTTTGACTGCTTTAAAAGTTCTGTATGCAGGTTGATTTGAAAACATGTCCCACTGTGTCTTGCATGGGGCTTGCTCCCCAGTTAATGTGTCAAAGGGCGCAATCCTATACTGCACTGGAATGGCGAGCCTGGCCGGCCAACCCCATAACCCCATGGGTGCCTTCGGGCATAAAGGCGGGATAAAAATCTAATTAATAATAAATTAATAAATTAATAAATATCCTAGCCCAGTATAGGTGAGGCTGTAGCCTCCCCACAGCAAGGGAGCGTGTGCTCCCTTACCGTAGGGGAGGCTCCAGCCTCCCCTATGCGCTCCTTGGAGCTGCACCCGCTAAAGAGTGGGCGCAGATCCGAGGAGACTGCGTGGTCCGAATCGGATGTCCCACCCACGTCCTGCCCACGTCTCTCGGTGCGAGAGAGGCTCAGTGCGGGTGCAGCAGGGACAGCACCAGTGGTGTCATTCAAATGATTTAGGAACAAGAACTCACTTTTGATTGGCACTTGTCGGGAACCCGGAACCAGCCATGGAGCCCGTTAGGATCCGGAACGCCCGTTCTGGTCCGTTCCCCCTGAATGACATCACTGGACGGCGCTGCCTGCAGCACTGGTCCTGTGGCCTTAGTGCCGACACAGGGCTGCCAATTGGTGCCCCCACAAGCGCACAGTGTTGGTGCAACCCCATTGAGCCGACACTGCGCAGACAGTAGGATTGCGCTGCCCAATGGCAACCATAAACTTTATTTTCCTGATACTTCCTGTGAATAGAACAGGGGAATAAAGGTTATCATAGACTTTGAGGAGCACTTCAGGAGCATTTGGGGTGAGGACTTAAAGAATGTACCTTTTTCTGGTGAAGAATGCCAATACTAGACAAAGTTTGCCAGAGTTAAATACTAGTCAGAATCCCTGAACTTTTGGAACTCTGGAAATTTCTGAAAAGCTATGAACATTAGCTCACAATATCCATTGTACAGGTGTCATGTGGACATATTTGAAAAACCTCCCCATAGTAAACAGAGATAACTGGGAAATGGCACTGATAGATCTAGACATATGAAACCCTCAAAAAAAAGTTTCTCATAATAACTTGTTTCTTAAGCCTGATTTAATATATTTGAGTCAACATACAGTAGAGATGTTTGCCTATTCTATCGTGATTCTTGTACCTGCTCTTTTTCACTGCAATAGGGTTGCCCAGCTTCAAAAATAGATTTTGTTGCAATTTATTTTGTCATGTCCAGGACTTGGGTATGTGTGTGAGTGGCCATCAGTCGGGAATTAACCATGTAGTGTTCCCTTAATTGCTGCAGGCCTGCATTAAGTGCCCTGCTGAGAGATACCCAGAACTCTAAGAAAATTACTAGTAGCTGCGTGGAGCTTTGATGAGCTTTGATGAGCAATCAAATTGCAACCAACACATGGGGTGAAATCTAGGACAGGTGATTACCCCTCGTCTGGACATCTAAAATCTGCCTTATTCCAAAATCCAGAGATTTTTGTCTGAGACGTCTTGTTTTCTGTAGTGCAAACACTAGAACAGTGGTTCTCAAACTTTTTAGAATGGCATTTGTGTCGGGACCCCTAGAAGCAAAGTCATTAACCTAGAAGTGATGTCATAGCCAGAAGTGACATCAACAAGCAGGAAGTGCCATCATTGTGACATAATCAAACAACACTCCTGGAATGCAAACTGGCATTCTTGGACTGCAGCAATTACACAGCCATGAAACATCCCTGACAGAAAGTAAGATTTGGGCAAAATCTGTAAATGCACGAAAAAATAAAACAACCCTCACTAGAAAATTCAAACTGTTAACACTCACAAACCAAATTTAGCAAAAGAAAGGTCTGCAGCTTCCAAGATGTTTGCTTCCAGCTTTCTGAGACCCACCTAACATCAGACTGTGACCCATCAAGTGGGTCCCGACCTGCATTTGAAGAATACTGCACTAGAAGATCTTGTGCTCATTTCCTTGTACACTGCAGGTAAATGGTGTAAGTTCTATTCTCTGTTGTGTAGTGTGTACCTGTTCAGACACTGTTGAAAAATGTCCAAGAAGCCAGCAGAAACTTGTATGAGTGAAAAGAGCAAGAGGAAGCATTTCTCTTTATGTTTATGCAATTATTATGAAATCCAGACAAATCCAAAATCCAGGCACTTTCCCAAAAAGTCCAGATAAGGGATTCTCAATCTCGGTTGAAGACAGGTTTTGGGCTTCTACATTTTATGAAGCCCTGATCTGCTAAGCAGCATAGTTAAAGAAGTGCAGAGGGTGCAATTGCATGGGGCAACATGCTTTAGGGGGGCAACAAGCTGAGCTTGACACTAATAGCCAAAATGGTAAAAACCTTGGTATGTATGGATAATACTATCATGTTATATATCATTGGAAAGGTCATGTAATGCAGAATACAGTGAAACAAGACAGTCATATCTTCATTCTATCAAATGTTATGGCCAAAACTCCCTTAAAAATGGAATACAATTATGATGTCACTTCCTGTTGTGATGTCACTTCTGAGGCATCATTTTGCTCTCTGCATGGGGCTACACCTTCATTAGCCACGCCAGTGGCTAAGCCCTCCCTTTCACCAACACAAGATCTCAATTTGCTGCTTCTCCCAGTTTCAATCACTTGCACAAAACAGCTGCAATTTACTTTTTCAATAAGAGAAGCTGTTGCCCTTTCCCTTTCAAGTGGATCAGCTGGTGGACAATGCCTCTAAACTCCAACCTGCCACTCAGAAGGAATAGAAGGTGAGAGTCTGTCCTCACTAGTAGTGAAGCAAGCTTAGTGGTGGATAATGGCTGGGCTACATTTTGTATCTTCGCTCTATCCTCTTGCAGCTGCTCAAAGAAATAAAAATTGTATTTGGGCTCGTCATGCCTGACAGGTTTCCTTACTTGTTTTTTTTTTTAACTCAGATTGCCCCTTAGCGCTTAAAGTGTCTGGTCTGGGGAGGAATCATAAACCTGTCTGGTTTCCGTTGTTCATCGGTGTATTCTAACAGAGCGCCAATAAAGAATGCTGGCAGAAAGCACCACCT
Organism: Lerista edwardsae; assembly: GCA_029204185.1. NCBI lineage: Eukaryota > Metazoa > Chordata > Lepidosauria > Squamata > Scincidae > Lerista > Lerista edwardsae. Next base: position 16,714 of record JAJKFI010020069.1, on the reverse strand, counting down.
ACTGGATACCATAAAAACATGTGGAGAATTTATGTAGCCATTTGCTAAGCAGCCAAACCAGTAATATTCCTGTAGCCACCTATTCAGTGATTTCAATGATAGCAATGACTTATGGCTAGGGATGGGGGGGTTGTGATTTCCCCCCCAACATTTCTTGATTAAAATAGCAAATTGCAGTGTTCTGTGTTTTTATCCAAATTTTTATTGCAAATTGTACAAACAGTGCAATAAATAAGGGTGAATGGACCTACAAAGGCAAGCAATCACTGGCACACACACTCCAGCCCAAAATAATCTGCTCAAAAATTTCCAAGCTGCACTCTGATTGCTGCTTGGAGTGTCAAGAAACTGCTACTTACTACTTCCACGTTCCATAAAGTCACCCCAGCATGCACTGTGAACTATGAATATGCCTGTTCATGCAAGTTTAAGCAGACTTTCTCCTGTTTCCGCCACTCCTCCTCCTGATCCCTTACTAAAAAGTATTCGCGGATTACTCAAAACTGTGTCAAAAATAAACAAAAATGGTGTTATTTTTCTGAAATTGATCTAAATTTGTGCCACTGTCAAAAACAAGCAAAAGCGGTGTGTTGTTGTTGTTTTTTGTGTTGTGACCTAAATTTCGTTTTATGCAGCATTTTCGGTAGAAATTCTCATTATTTAGCATTCTGTGTTGATACCGAAAGGAAAACCATCCCTAGTTATTGCATTTTAAGGCTGGCTGGCTGTTTGTTTTTTCCACTATGCAGTCAGATATCTTGCCCATTTTTCTTCTTCTATAGACTGATGTTGTTATAAAGCATTGATGATTTTTTTTTACTCTGCTGTTAATGTAACTAATGTGTCATAACTGATTATTTTCAGGGAACAAAGAGATTACACCAAACCATCTATCAATATCAATATTGTGAAATATCAATATTGTGAAAGCAACAAAAAAAGAGTGGAGGGAAGGGAGATATTATAAACAATAATATGTATTATTATGAATATTTATTTACATTCATACATGTATTTATTATTTATTTGAAGAATTTATACCCCGCCTTTCCTATGCCGAAGCAAATGCCCAAAGCGGTTTACAGAGAACAAAACAAAATACAATGTAACCATAATAAGTAAAACAATAAGTAAAATACATTAAAACAATACATTAACAACAAAAAATTAAACATGAACGGGAACACTAAGAGTGAACAGGAATGAAAGCTAGACCTAATTCTCCACATCAGGACGTATTGGAGAGTGGGAAAAACAATAGACCAGGGGAGGGAAACAGACCAAGACTGATTCTATGGTTCTATATACCAGAGGGACAGAGGGCAGACAGCCACGTGGTCATCCAGACTAAATAGGTATGATTTGAGCCCTCTCCGAAAGGCCATGAAGGAGTGTTTAGTTCTTAGTTCTTCTGGTAAGAAATTCCATATTTGTGGAGTCGCTACAGAGAAGGCTCGTCCCCGAGTTGCCATCCCTTTAACTTGGGACAGAGGGGGGCACTTGAAGGAGAGCCCCTTTAGATGATCTAAGAGGGCGAACTGGTACGTATGGGAGAAGGCGGTCCTTTAGGTAGGCTGGGCCTAAGTTATGAAGGGCCTTGAAAGTCAGAACCATCATCTTAAGTTGGGATTGGAAGTGAATGGGCAGCCACTGCAGCTGCTGAAGGAGTGGACCTACTGAGTCAAACCGTCCAGCCCCTGTAACGACCCAGGCTGCTGCATTTTGTACTAACTGTAGCGTCCGAACTGTTCTCGAGGGAAGCCCTACATACAGCGAGTTGCAGTAGTCCAGCCTTGAAATCACTAACGCATTGACCACTGTGACCAGGTCAGAACAGCTCAAGTATGGTCGTAGTTGGTGCACCAATCGAAGCTGGGCAAATGCACTCCTAGCCACAGCTGCTACCTGGTTCTCCAGAGACGGCTGAGACTCCAGGAACACTCCCAGACTGCGCATCTGTTCTTGTAGGGGAAGTGTCACTCCATTCAGAGTGGGTGAAAGACTTAATGCCTGCATTGAGGGTTTCCTGACCAGAAGGACTTCTGTCTTTTCTGGATTCAGTCTTAATCTATTGGATTCAGTCTTAATCAGTCTCCATCTATCAGTCTTAATCTAGTCTTTCATCCATAGCCCAACTGCCTCCAGGCAGCGACCCAGGACCTTATACTCTCTCTCTCTCTGTCTCTCTCTCTCTCTCTCTCTCTCTCTCTCTCTCTCTCTCTCTCTGTGTGTGTGTGTGTGTGTGTGTGTGTGTGTGTATTCTGAATATTTATATACTGCTAATATATAATGTTAAAATAAAACATATATTAGTACCACTAGTATAGATATATGTTCACCTATTTAGACAAGGTCTGAAGTACTGTAGGTTAATGTGGGGACAATCCTAATCTGGAGTTAGGACAGCGTAATTAGACCAGCAAAGTTTGGCCGGCAGAACGGCCACCATAAAGCTCATTTGTACCACTCTCGGAGTCAGGGAGGATGGCGCAAGTCTCTGTGCTGGCCTCTCTGACTCCAAGAGTGGTCCGAACACACTATATGGTGTCCCTCGTGCCAGTCAAACTTTTTGAGCCTAACTGTGCCGGCCTAACTGCAGATTAGGATTGTGCCTTGTATCACAGTCAGTCCCATATGAAAATCAGGAATGGAAAGATGGCATATGGGGGAACAGGTGCTGCTGAAGTCAATGTTGCGGAAATTCATCCAGCAGCTCCAGGATATAGATGCACCTACTGAATCTGATCTCCTTTTCCACACCTGATTCCACAGACCAGGTCCACACATACCTATGCTAGCAATTTTGCAAGCACAGTCCGTGTAGATCGCTCCACGTGGTGGAGGCTTACTCCCAGGTAAGAGACCAAATATTCCCATAAGTTGATGAGATCTCTGAGACTGCCCAGGTGTCTGGATTTCAGATTTGTTTGGATTTTGTAATAATTGCATGAATATAATGAGATACACTTTCTCACTTCTTTGCACCACCGTCTTCTACCTTGCAGCCGTGCCCATGAAGTACATGCTACATGCAGTGCTGGAGAGGTGACTGGACAGCCAGCAAGAGGTAAGTAAAAATATCTCCTAGTAGGCAGCCCACCTGCCAATTGCTCTCTAACACTAGCTATTTTGCCAGCGTAAGTCCGAGGAGAGAAAGGAGGCAGGCCCCAGCAGGGAAAAGGGGATAGGATCAGGTGGATAGAAGGATGTTCTTTTCCCTCTCTCACCACACCTGAACAAGGGGACATGCACTAAAATAGAGTGTTGGGAGAGTTAGAATGGATAAAAGGAAATACTTTTTTACCCTGTGGGTAATCAGTCTGTGGAACTCCTTGCCACAGGAGGTAGTGATGGCATCTGGCCTAGGTGCCTTTAAAAGGGGATTGGACAGATTTTAAAAAGCCATTGTGGGCTGTAGGCCATGATGAGTGGTAAAACCTCCTTACATTAATAGTAGGCGACTTCAGAATGCCAGGTGCAAGGGAGTGGTAGTGAGTTGCAGGCATCTGGTTGTCTCGTGTGCTCCCTGAGACATCTGGTGGGCCACTGTGAGATACGGGAAGCTTTGACCTGATCCAGGAGGGCTCTTCTTATGTTTGTGTGATGGCCACTGAGATCCTTCCCCCTACTGGCCCCTGACATCCCTTCTCCCCACCTGGAACTGCCCCCACTATGTTTTACCTGCTCCAGTGTGGGCCAAGTGCATCAGTGGTAGGCCTGCAGAGCCACCTGCCATTTGTGCTGGTGGCGCCAATGTGCATGACGGTAGCGCATTATTTACGGTGCAGCGGTGTCATTTACATCTGCGGCTCTCAAGGTCCACTGTCATCAACAGCCCATATACAGTGACTTGGTTGTGCAGTGCAGTAGTCATGGCTCAATTTACCATCTGCCCTAAAGCAGTCTCATACTTTGAAAGCAGACACACAACAAAAAAGAGAGTAAGACATTAGTTATTAGTGACACATGAGGTTATTAAGAGGAGCAATCCACAAGGCATTGACGCTCCCCCTGTCCCCAATTATTTGCTTTTTATAGTACTTTTCCTGTGTTTGATCTCTCAAAGGGCCCAATCAAACCTCTTGCTTATGTTTCTGCTAAAACCAGATGAATCACAGCTTCTTTATTCATTTCTGAGGGAGGGGAAACCCTTTGGAAGTTAAATTCAACAACTGTACCATTTTGTACAGTGTGTGCGTGCCTGTTTGTAGGGGTTGGAGAAGTGAGCAAGGGAATTTGAATTGTCCATTTTTACTGACAGGCTATTGATTGACGAGAACAAGCCGTTTTAATTATTAAGGAGCTGCTCATGATAGATTCTGCATCAGCGAGATCTCGAGCCTGGCAACGGTATGATTATTTGTTGGGGAGGAAGAGGACCCAAGGAGAATGCGGCCTTCTGTTACCAATGAAAAGTAGGGAACGAATGAACAACTGAGTCATGAATTGGTGAACTTTAAATCTACTGCATATTACAGTGGAATTCAAACTTTTTAGAATGGGACCCACTTTTTAGAATGGCACTTGTGTCAGGACCCACCGGAAGTGATGTCATTCACCTGGACGTAATGTTGGGACGTGGTGACACTGCGGTTTATACCGCTGAGCTGAGCTTGTTGACCGGAAGGTTGGCAGTTCGAGATTGCGTGATGGAGTGAGCTCCCATTGATTGTCCCAGCTCCTGCCAACCTAGCAGTTCGAAAGCACGTAAAAATGCAAGAAGATAAATAGGGACCACTTCGGTGGGAAGGTAACGGCATTCCATGTGCCTTGGCAAATAATCAAGCTTGTCCTTGGACAAACGCCGGCTCTTCGGCTTAGAAACAGAGATGAGCACCGCCCCCTACAGTCAGTCACGACTAGACCATTCGGTTGTGGGGAAACCTTTACCTTTAATGTTGTGGCAGGAAGTGACATCATCAAGCAGGAAGTACAGTCATTGTAACATAATAAAATGACACTCTTGAAATGCAGACTGGCATTCTTGGATTTCAGCAATGGCACAACCTTGAGACAACCCTGACAGAAAGCAAGATTAGGACGAAATATTATGTAAAAGCACTGAACTAAAAACAAAATTTTTAAAAACCCTCACTTGACAATTCAAACCGTTAACATTCACAAAAAGAATATAATAAGAGTAAGATCTGCAGTTTCTAAGATGGCTGCTCCCAGCTTTCCATTACCTACTTGACATCATGTTGCGACCCACCAAGTGGATCCCAACCCACAGTTTGAATAACACTGGCATATTATGTACATGAACAACCCTTCTTATAGATCCAAATGTGAATTGCACAGATGTCACTTTCCATCTTGATCTGACGTCTTTGTTCCGAGTAAAAGCCTTAAGGCATCTTGGAAACCTGAACTTAAGGGGCACCTGGTCTGCAAAGACTCCTGTTATAGAAGCCTGCTGCTGGGGGTTAGCCATGGTGGCTGTGTGTTAACTCGAGGCTCAGAGGCATAATCTGCTTACCGTAGTCTGTGGAACTCCTTGCCACAGGATATGGTGATGGCATCTGGCCTAGATGCCTTTAAAAGGGAATTGGACAGATTTCTAGAAGAAAAATAGCTCACAGGTAACAGGCCGTGATGGGTGTATGTAACCTCTTGTTTTTAGAAGTAGGCTGTCTTTGAATGCCCAGTGCAAAGAAGTGGAAACAGGAAGCAGGTTTCTTGTCTTGCGTGCTCCCTAAGGCATATGGTGGCCAAAGGAAGCTGGACAACATGGGCCTTTAACCTGATCCAGCAGGATATGTTCTTATGGTATGTTCTTATGGTATGTTGCTGCAGAGAACAGCACTAAGGGAGAGAGCTATTGCTTCCATGACCTGCTTGTGGGATTCCCAGAGGGATCTGATTGGCCATTGTGGAGTACCAAGAGGCATCTGATTGGCCATTGCAGGAACAGAATACTGGACTTTCATAGAACTCTGGCATGACCCAGCAGGGCTTTTAAGACATCCCAATGCATTCACACATCCCACATCCCAATGCACATCCCAATGCATCAACAGTATTTTTTCTCATGCTAGGGTTGGCACCTTTTAACATGGCAAATTGAGGCCACTCCAACTGCCCCCCACAGCATGTGGGACATCGAGGGACTCGATGCAGTTGCAGTGTAAAATCGGTCATCAATGGCCCCATCAATTCTCACATACAGAGCAGGTAAACCTTATGCATTTTGCAACATCATTCTGTAAGCAGCCAGCAAGGTTACAAGATCTATTTATTTATTAATATACAGAGGTCTAGTTAGGATTGCATCTCATTCTAGATTCAGGTGATGCATAGCCCAGTGGGAGAGCGCGTGCTCTGCATGCAGAAGTTGCAAATGTGATTCCTTGTACCTCCTGCTAAAACAAAACAAAAATGAACGAAACCTCTTCTTGAAACCCTGGAGAGCTTCTGCAATCAGAGTAGACCAGTGGTTCTCCAACACTTTAGCACTAGTACCCACTTTTTGGAATGACAATCTGTTAGGGCCCACCAGAAGTGATGTCATTAGCCTGGAAGTTATGTCATAGCAGGAAGTGACATCAACAAACAGCAAGATTTTTAACACCCTCCCATATGACAAAATCAACTTGAATACAGAGCACAATCCGACCTTGTGCTGGAATGGTGAGGCCGGCAGACTTGCTTTAGAACCAGCACAACTTAGGCGCACTGGGGAGCCTCCCTGGGGGCTCCCTGTCATGTTCGCACTCTTGCCCAAGGGCCCATGTGGGGCATTCCTCTGGGGCCCCCAACCCTCCCTGTGGGCCCCCCCCACTCACCAAGAAGAGCACTGTTTGTGCCATGTGCAAAGCATGGCATGTGGAAGTAGTTGGTTGTGCATCACCCCCAACTGCTTCCAGGTGGTCCATTTTGGGCTGTTCAGAGGCAGAGGCAAGTGGGAGAGACCAAGGTAAAGCTGCTCTGCTCGCCCCACTGACTTACAGCCCATCGAGATCCCAGCTACAGCCACAGGCAATATGCTCACCCTGCTAGTGCGGGGCCCCCTGAAGCGCGGGGCCCGATGTGACGACATTGGTAACATTGGCTTAACGCCTGCCCTGCTACCACCAACACAGATTAGAGTTCCCTGGAAATTTGAGCAACCTCCCTATATGCAGCCTATCATCCAGAAGACCCAGATACCTAGCTTGGTATAAAAGGCAGTGTTTTAAGTGTAGTTTCTTTTTTCTTAAAGAAAAAAAAGTCAAATTCAGAGACACCATAAGCAAACTTTTGTATTGAAACAATTCCTGCATTCATTCTCACCTAAGCATCATCTTTTGTATTTTAGGTTGTACCTGTAAAATCTATCAACCCATCCTTTGCTATTAATAATACTAGCCAAACCCACTCATTATGCCTGTCAATTTCACATAACCATGCCTCGCATATACTGGCCTGTCTTTTTCCGAGCCATTTCTCATTTGATTTTTTTTTATATTCTCCTTGGTAGCCTCCATGACCTTTTCCAATTATTTGCTCTGCAAAATGTGACCCTTCCAATTCACCATCATTTGCAAATTCAATTAGCAGACTTTTGTTCTCATTTTCACATTGAAAACGTGGTTGCTAAATGAAATCAGAATTTGCACAAACAGCTCCATGTTTCTTGGCCTGTGCACATCGCTGCCTAAACCATAAAAGCTCATGTACATACAGTGTCGGTATGCTAATCATTTTGTGCAACCTCCTTACTTTAGAGGCAGGCTAACTCGGAGTGCCAGATGCAGGGGAGTGGCAATGAGATGCACATATCTAGTTGTCTTGTGTGCTCCCTGAGGCATCTGGTGGGCCACTGTGAGACACAGGAAGCTGGACTAGATGGGCCTTTGGCCTGATCCAGCGAGGCTCCAGCCTCCCCTATGCGCTCCTCGGATCTGCAACCACTAAATAGCAGGCGGAGATCCAAGGAGACCGCGTGGCCCAAATTGGGGTCCCACAATCTCCTGAATGGGCTTAGGATGCGTCCATATGACTGCTTCCCAAGCCTGCCCACGTCCCGCCTTCCCCCGCCCACATTCTCCCTCCCTCGCCCAACCCCGTGCCACTTCGGCACGGAGCCTCCCCTTCGGCTGATGCAGGAGAGGCTCTCCATCAGCACTCTCAGGCCAATGTACTCGTAGCTTGAGCGCCAAGCAGGGGTGGCAATCAGCGCTCCGCCCCTTGTGTCAATGCTAGGATGTCACATTGACGCAAGGGGCACAATAGGATTGCGCTGCCCATTTGTTCCGGTGTAAGAAATAGAGCAGTGTTATTCAAACAGTGGGGCAGGATCCACTTGGTGGGTCGCAACATGATGTCAGGTGGATCACGTAAAGCTGGGAGCAGCTGTCATGGAAACAGCAGATCTTACGCTTGTTATATTGCTTTCGTGAGTATTAACTGTTTAAATTTTCAAGTGAGTGTTTTTTAAAATTTTGTTTTTAGTTCCGTGCTTTGACATCATAGTTTGTCCTAATCTTGCTTTCTGTCAGGGATGTTTCATGGTTGTACAATTGCTGCAGTCCAAGGATGCCAATTTGCATTCCAATGACAGCACTTCCTACTTGATGATGTCATTTCCTGACACAACATCACTTTCAGGTTAATGACATCACTTCTGGTGAGTCCCAACATGAGCGCCATTCTAAAAAGTAGTTCCCAGTCTAAAAAGTTTGAATACCACTGAAATAGAGGACTAACTAGTTGAACCAACCCTTTAGAGACTAACCATCCCTAAAGTTGAAGTGGAAAGAGATGGAAGGAGAAGAGAATAGAATGACACAAAAATAGTTGGAGCTATTATAATTATGGTTCTTACACACCACCTGTTCATTGCTGGATTTGGCCTATTGAATATCAGGTCTTTCCTAAGGATCTAGAAATATTCCTAGATAGTTTTGTAAATCTTGTGCGGTTCCAAGTAAGGGTGCTTTCTGTAGCTGGTGTGTAGTTATCTCATTTACACGAAGGATATTCAGGTGTTTTTCAAAGTCTTTGATGCTGCGTCTAGAGCGCCAACAATGATTGGTACAATTTTAGCCTTTTTCTGCCATGTCCGTAAGAAATGAAAAGATCACAAAATATAAAGATTTGCAAACTGAAGGTGGCTTTGCAAATCTTTATATTTTGTGATTTTTTCCTCTCTGATTCCTGTTAATATGATTGCTCCTTGTATACCACGTAGATTCCAATATGCCAACGGTTATTCTGGAAATAATTCAAGAAGTGGTTCTGGAGTTAATTCTTAGGATGCTCCAGCTTTAAATAAAAAAGCAAATCAAGAAGCAAATAGTCTCAAGTATCATGAAGCAAATTAAGAAAAAAAAAAGTATCAAGACGCAAATAGTCAAATTTAGCTGACTTGAAAGTCCTCTGCAGGTTGAGAAATCCTCTCGGAAGATGGCCGCCTGACCAGACGTGTATTCACCAGCTCTTAATATTGAGGTACCTTTTTCTCAGTATGCTTGCTATTAAAAGGAAGAAAAGAGCGAGAGCAATCTCCCCTGTGAACTCTAGACCTCTTAATACAACTAAGAGGAGAAAAAAACATCTTAAAGAGGCTAAGAAACAGGTTTTTATCGAACCTTTCCTCTCCAAGGCTTCCTCCCCCATTCTACCGGCTGGGTCGTCTCGGCTCCAGGCAGGCTGTAAACTATCTTCTCAGCCGATTAATTTATCAAATGAACTCCTTGACTCCCCTGCTGATTGCTCACTGCCAAGAGCATTGGAGGAATGTGATAAGCCCCAGACCAAGGACTTTCGAAGAAGTCTTTCTTTTCTACGAGAGTTAATAGGGGTAGAAGAAGTAGCTAACCCCTCCCCCCCTCCACAGGCAGATTCTTTGTGCACTCAAGAGCAGCCGGCAGAAGCATGCTTTATTGCTGCACAAACCCTTTTGGTCTTGTTGGAACGCTGCCAAAAACAAGAGAAGCTTCTAACATCTATGTATAATGAACTGATTAAGCTCTCTGAACAACTTCAGCCCACTATCAGGGCATTAGAAAAACAAAGAGATGTTCCTCTATTGTTTTCTCGTTCCTCTAACAAGCCTTGTGGTCAAGACTCTGGCTCTACACAAGCAATTCATAGCATAACACCAGCTTTCCAGCAGACATCTTCTGATTTACACTTAATATGGGTGCCATCTGATATACTACTCTTCATCCCACGAGGTGATGGCCACCTATGGACTAACAAAACTAGGATTTCGGCCTCCCTCTCACAGCTGCTGAAGATGAAAGTTTATTCAAATACTCTGTTAAACTTTTATTATCTTCCTTCCACGGGATCCCACAAAAGATTGTACATTTGCTTTCAAACATCGCTGTTGGCCAAGAGGCTTCTGGCATCTCGTTCCTTGTTGAGACAGTTCAATATAATGGCCCAGAGAGCTTTCAGGCAAATAGGATTGAAACCGATATGCCGAAAAAAAGCTGACAACATAGTGCAATCATCGGCCTATACGCCACCAACTCCTTGTTCTGTACCTACGGAGCCTAAGAAAGATCTTCCATTCAGTTTAGAAGCCTCCAGCATTTCTGAGAGCCAAAATGATATCTTGCCTGGAGAAGCGATGGAGGCCGAACCAACGACCACTGCATCTAGGGATGTTGCCCCTGTGGAAGATGTTTCACACCCCTCTCTCACCACCGTAAAGGAGAAGATGCACCCCAGGCGGCTGAACCTGTCCCTCTCTGAGGAAATCTCTACTGATTGTAATAACTATGATCTACCTACCACTTCGGCTCCCCTTTTGTTGGATGCTACTTGTGAATCCAGTCCACTTGACCCGGTGGGGTCCTCTCCCCGCACGAAGGAGACCTGACTGAATTCCAATTTTTCTACTACTCATTTGGAATTGACTTCTCAACTTGGGCGTTGGCCTGGACCCGTTTTGAAGATGCTTTCGTGGAATGTTGCGGGGTGGGAAAATAAGGCCCGTAACACTGAATTTGTAAACTTTCTTCTGGGTGCCGATATACTTTGTCTACAGGAAACGTGGGCTAAAGACCCTATCCTTTTGCCCGACTTTCAAACATTTTCTATTCCTGCATTTAGAAGAAAGAGATTTGGCCGGTATCAGGCAGGAGTGACGACCTTGATTAGGTCTTCTCTTAAAGCTGAGTTCGTCGATGAATGTCATGATTTAAATTATATTTTAGTTGTGCGTTTGCACACTCATTTTATTTGTACTCTTCTTTTTAATGTGTATTTCCCCCCTTATTCAGATAAATTGCATCTGTCCCAAATGTGGGCAACCTTAGCTCTCATGCTGGAAAGACTGACAGCTAAGTATCCCCATGATGTCATTCTTATGGGAGTTGATGCGAATGCCCGGGTCGGCAATGGCTCTGAAGTCTTTTATAAAATGCTTAAAGGAGGCAGCCTTTCGACCCTTCCATCGTACTGTGAGTACCCCAGACTTTCTAAGGATCATTGTGTTAATGAGGCTGGGGTACAGATGGCAAAGTTTTGTGTTCTTCATAACATTGTTTGGATTAATGGCCTGACATTCTTCCATAAGGCCTCAGAATTCACTTTTGTGGCCCCTAGAGGCTGTAGCACCATTGATTATATTTTGATCTCAGCTGACTTTATCACCTATGCTACGCATTTTGAGATTGGAGAGTACAAAATTAGTGACCATCTTCCGCTGTTGCTGGTATTGAATACCCTCGAACTAGCCCCTTCTACATCCTCTTTAATACCAAGGAACCCTATTTATAGTGATGATGCTTCTACTAACCTTAATACGGTTTTACCTGATTTAATTTGTTTAGATCAGCATCCCTCTATGAGTGACAAGGTTTGGATGCGTAAATATGCTTGGAATAATGATACCCTGTCCAAAGCTCAATTGGTATTGAAATCACCTCCTGCTGTTTCCCTACTGAACATCTTACACTCTAATTCAAATCCTAGGCTCCTGATTGAAGCCTATGAGTCCCTTTTAGAACTTATAGTAGCTGCCATTGCCCAGCCTTTGTCTAAGCTTCCGGTGAGAAAAGAAAAATCCCTTCCAACATCTCACTGGTTCGATCAGGAATGCCTAGAACAGAAAATGCACTCCAGAGCATTATTTAGTCAATTTAGACTATTAAACACCAGTCATGCTCTGAAGAACTACTTCGCCCATTTAGCCCTTTTCCGTGAAGTGGTACGTACTAAAAGAACTAACTTTCTAAAAAAGCAATGGGATAGACTGATCTCAGCCTCCTCACACACTAACTCCCGGCTTTTCTGGGACATTGTGACGAGAGCCTTAAGAAATAACTGCCATATTTCGCCGGCTGTTCCAATTAATCTATGGAAACCTTATTTTTCACAACTCTTTTTTGATGACTCCTTAGATTGGGAGAGTGCTTCACCTCCCGGGTGCTATCCATCTGCCCCTAATTGGACAAAAGTCTCAGAAGAGGAGGTACTCAAATTAGTTCGTAATTTAAAAAAGAGAAAAGCGCCTGGGCCTGACGAAATAGTCACTGATTGGTTAAGAGATGATGAGAATTTTTGGGTTCCAATACTATCTAAAATTTTTACAGCCGTGAACATTTCAGGTTTGATTCCTGAGGCCTGGACTAAATCAATAATTGTGCCAATTTATAAAAAAGGCGATCGTAAGGCCCCGGAAAACTACAGACCAATAAGCTTATTGTCAGTGGTCGGTAAACTTTATGCCAGCCACCTATTGGGACATCTTAATCACTGGATAGATCAACAAGAGATCCTAGGGGTGGAGCAAATTGGCTTTAGGCATGGTAGTTCCACTATCGATCACTGTATAGTCTTATCCCATCTGATAGATAAATACACAGTTAAACCTAAAGCTAAATTATACGCTGCCTTTCTAGATCTCAAGGCAGCGTTTGATAGTATTGATAGAGATCTTTTGTGGAGTAAAATGGAAAAGCTAGGAGTGGACCCCTACCTCCTAATGCTGATTAGATGCCTTTACTCCAAAACAACCTGCAGGGTCAGATGTTCCCAGGAGGGTCTTCTCTCTGAAGAGTTTCTCACTAATAAAGGAGTGAAACAGGGGTGTGTATTGGCCCCTACCCTCTTCAATCTCTTCTTGAATGATCTGGCCCCATTCTTGACTGAGTTAAATGCCCATCCCCCGAAACTAGGGGACATTGTGCTACCTATTTTATTATACGCAGATGATGCGGTTCTTTTGTCAAGGACTCGAGTGGGCCTTAGGAGATTGATTCGTGGCTGTTTGGATTATTTTGCCAAGAATAAGCTCTATCTTAATTATTCAAAATCAAAAATAATGGTCTTTGCCAAAAGATGGTCCCCTCAAAGTTGGGTGTTTAATGGCCATTCTGTTGAACAGGTAAAACAGTTTAAATATCTAGGTGTTCTGTTCACTTACAACCACTCTTGGGTAGGTCATCGCCAAATGGCACTGGAAACAGCAAAAATTACTACCCGGGCTATTCTAGGTTTTTTCTACAAAGAAGGTGGCTCATTTGTCCCGGCTGCCATCAGGGTTTACAATGCTAAGGTCATTAACCAACTGCTTTATGGTATTCCAGTCTGGATCAAGGCATTCAACCATGTATGTGAAAGAAATCAGGCTATGTTTTTTAGGAAGATCTTAGCCTTACCAAATGCAGTGCCCTACTCAGTTCTCTGCCTTGAATTAGGACAAGTGAAGATAGAGACCTTGGCCTGGCTGAGAACTATTAGATTCTGGCTGAAGATTTATTTTAACAACTCCCAAAAAGGTCTTCTATATCACCTAAAAAAGGACACTTCTTTCTCCAATGTGCTTTGTGAAGGAAAACTAAATCAACTGGGCCTTAGTGCTGAGTTACTTGGAGACACCCCTTTAGTGGCTGTCCTCAAGCAAGTTAAGCAGAAACTGTGGGATAACCAGGCCTTGGAATTCTCAAGGGCTATTAATAACCTTCGCTTCCCACTACCGTGGCTTATGCCTGTTAGATTGGGCACAATTCCACTTTATTTCTCAGTGCTTTTGAACCATAATGTAAGACGTGTTTTTACCTTAGCCAGATGTAATGCAATGCCTTCTGAGGTATTATGGGGCAGGTTTCTGAATATCCCCTTTAATGAAAGAATATGCCCGTGTATGTCGGGGGCTCAAGAAACGCTGATCCACCCTTTTTTTCATTGCCCCCTACATGATTACGCTCGTTATAAGTTTTTCTCCTTTTGTAAGTTCAGGGCTCATTTGAAGGATGAAGTGGCATTGTTAAATTTTCTCCTCAGGACTTCAGATCCGATTCTTATCCAACAAATAGCGGAGTTTTTGTTCTCCATAGCTAAAATTAATATGAAACGTCGACAGATAGAAGAGTACTCTTAATTTTAGTCTCATTCTATTTTATTATTTACTCTAGCTCTGGAGAGGTAGCCAACTGTTTGTTGTTGTTTGTATTACGGTTACTTGCTGGTTGCTTTATATTTTATATGCCAATAAAGGTTTGTGAATTGTGAATTGTGAGAAATCCTCTCCAAGTGTTCTTTGAAAGGCAGCTTCTCATGAGCAATTACTGAAAATAGCTGAACAAACGAGAGACGCAGCTAATGAATCTGGGACCATTGTGAACTGGTCCTAAGGGCGGCATGTTTTCTTTTTTGCGTGAACAGGTGGGGAATGGCTCTAACTACTTCATTACCATGGCACAGAGCTAACTTGCTCCCTCTTAGGGGTTGGGATAATGGCCAAATGATGGATACCCTTGTTCCTGTACAACTGAACAACAGTTTAACATCCGCAACAAAGCGCTTTTAAATCTCATGTTTGTGTCAAATCAAGAAAGGGACTCATTAATATAACAACGATGTCACCCAAAGGAATCCTCTTCTTTAAGCCAACACTTAGAGAATGATCCATCCACACAAATGTTTTACAAAAAATAACTTCGGTATTCTCCTACCAGTCAAATATGACATCAATTATACACTACATTTGAACAGGACTGAGACAAACTTTCTCACTATTAGGGGGGCAAATCCTATCCAATTTTCCAACCCTGATGTAGCCATCTAAGGGTGCAATCCAATGACATGCCTTGGGCCTACTCACTGTGCTTATGTTGGCCCAATGTCACTAGCGCCGACAGGATTGGGCCCTGGTAATACTATTTTTAGCAGTGTCATAAAATGTCTCGCGTTAAATGAATTTTTGGGGGCATGCCTTACAAAATATTTCTGTATTCATTTATGTCACCCTCTGTTGCTGTCTTGTTCTCTTTTGATTGATGGCAGCTGCTTTCAATGAAATCATCATGGAGTCCAACCTTGGCACTATGTCATTCTGTGACACTATCCCATTTTCTATGTGGTTGCTGATTGGTTGGGATCACCTATTAATGGCTATTCATGGAAGGAGGACCTGGGAAAATTGGTGCTGAAGCAGCAGCATCCAGGAAAAATAGTATTTAGGGCACAATCCTAACCTGGAGTTAGGCCAGCACAAGGGACTTGTGTTGGTGCAGGAGTGTTGCAAACACACCTTAAAGTGAACTGCTCTCGGAGTCAGGGAGGATGGAGCAAGTCCATGTGCTGGCCTCCCTGACTCCAAGAATGGTGCAAATGCACTTTATGGCGTGTTTGCAATGCTCCTGGGCTGGCAAAAGGCCCTTGTGCAGGCCCACCTCCAGGTTAGGATTGCGCCCTAAAAGTGATAAATATTCACACAAGTTATTTTTCTAGATCCATGTCTCCCCCTACTATTTCAGGCAAACGATTAAACTTCGGAACTATTGGTGCAGTTGTATATTTGAACAAATTTACTTATGTTTGCTAAATGAAAATATCCAGGCATACAAAGAAGCATTTATTAAAAGGCCAATCCCCCTCTCCCATTCAAAAAAAGCAATCCTGATTTTCTATTGACTCAGAATGATAGCATGAAAGCATAATGCAGCTGGCTGTACATGCAATGTCTGGAAGAGAAAGAACGTTATCATTTGATGTACTTCTTGGCTTATCAGCTCCTTTCACTTATCAGTTTGCTACAGAGTAGGTTAGCTGCATAGCAGGGCAGTTAGGTTCTGTGACTGTGTTTGTATTTACCCGGAGTGATTCATTGGAAAACAGGAAGCCTACTATGATTTGAATGCCACCCCCCATAATTACACAGGAGGAGGGCTAGTTTGGGGGAGTATTGCCATCAATAATCGGGAAATCTCAAACCACGGAAGCATTATTTAAGGCCTTCTTCAAATAGTACAGAAACTGTTAGCGGCTCAGAAAGTGGTCAAAATCAGAAGGAAAATGGGAGTAAGCAGGGCCAAACTACACATTACACAGTCAAATGAAACTCCCCCCTCTTTTTTTTGGAGTGGAGGATAAGGCCATAAGTGTAGCGACAGGGGAGAGGGGCAGCACAGTATGTCCAGCAGGATGTACAATATGCTGTGTCAGTGGCCCCTCCCCCTCACTGTTGGAGCCACTTGGAACAGTGAAGGCAACGGGAAATGTGGTGCCATCGGTACACCAAATGGCTCTGACTGCAAGGGACCACTTGCACAATGCATTGTGGCGCCTGCTGTACATATCGTTCCAGGATAATACCCAGGGCTGTGTTAGTCATTAGGCTCACTAGGCTGAAGCCTGGGGGCCCTGCAGGGACTAGAGTCCATCAGTGTGGCACTGTTTTCTGCGCACTGTTTAACACTGTTACCTGTGCCCTAACCTAATAATAATAATAATAATAATAATAATAATAATAATAATAATAATAATAATAATA
>JAJKFI010020068.1:0-36696 GCA_029204185.1 Lerista edwardsae | reverse complement strand
TAATAATAATAATAATAATAATAATAATAATAATAATAATAATAATAATAATAATAATGCTAGTATTTATATACTGCCTTTCTTTGGTCATTAGATTGCTCCTCTGACTTTAATTCAAGGCGGTTTACATAGGCAGGCTTTATTTCTCTAAACCCCCAAGGGGTTTTTGCAAATTACAAAGAAGCTCTATCTTTCAAGAACTACAACATACAGATGGAACTTTTGTGGTCCAGTCCTTCTTTCTGGCTGCACGCTTGCCTTCCTGCTGGCTGATAGGCCGGCATAAGCTAAGCCAGGAAAGCTAAGCCAGCACAAGGGCCACCATAAAGCATGTTTGGACTACTCTCGAAGTCAGGGAGGATGGCTCATGTCCGCGTGCTGGCCTCTCTGACTCCAAGAGTGGTCCAAACATACTTTATGATGGCCCTTGTGCTGGCCAAACTTTGCTGGCTTAATTTATGCCAGCCTAACTCAGTTTAACCTGGAGTTCATCCCGCACAGCAAAGTTTGGCCAACACAAGGGCTACCATAAAGCACGTTTGGACCACTCTCAGAATCAGGGAGGATGGCACCCGACTGTGTGCTGGCCTCTCTGACTCCGAGAGTGGTCCAAACACTCTTTACGGTGTCCCTTGTACTGGCCAAACTTTGCTGGCCTAACTGGGCTGACCTAACTCCAGGTTGGCATTGCACCCTCAGTGACATTCCACCTGACAACTGACCGAATATGCATTTACACAACAAAGAGGCTCTTAATGCAATCCATAGCTTGCAGCTGCAGCCAGCCATTTGCAGCCAGCATCTGTTTGCACAACAAAGAACAGGCTATCAGATCTCCATTGGCCTGTTCAGACAGTGTACTCAACAAAGAACAGGCAATCTCACTGAGATCTGCACTAGATGGGGCCGAATGTTTGCATAACAACCTAAGCGCATAACTGGGATCAGAGAACCAAACTTTGCTGGTTTAACTGTGTCAGCCTAACTCCAGGTTAGGATTGTGCTCTAACTGTCAGGGAAGCTCATGAAAGCAGGCCCTGATACAGGGAGGGGAGGGGGACAAGAAACACTACCACCCCGACACCTCCGGTGTATATCTCCCAAATAAAATGCAACAAAGACTCTCAAGTGTATGTTGACTTTTCTGGGGGCAGAATGGACCTTTCAAGCTTTATTGTTGTGGGGTTGTTCCCCGTATAGGGGGAGAACACAGCCCTATAGACACCTATAACTTTGCTGGAAAGTATTCTCCATCCCCCACCCAAAAAAAGGGGGGGGTAAGGAGAAATTGTCTTTGAGATGTCTCTGTGGGATTATGAAGTAGCCTGGAATTGTGAGAGGTTGGAGCAAACGAATTCAAGAAATAAATTTTCCCTTGGCGGGGATTGGTTAAGACTCCAAAAAGCAATAAATGCTCTGAGCATGAAAGGGCCAGAACGAGGGTCAGTGTGAAATGCTAATCCATACATCATTCTTCTAAATTAGTGTCCACAACTGGAAACATAAAGTTTCATGCTAAGAAACCTGGAATGGAGCCGTTAATCTTCAGGGGGTACAAGAGCTGAAAAGGCGTTTACAATTGTTGGTCAAAATCGTACTGAAATTAGTGCTGTGCCAATAATAGTTGGTGATGATATTGTGCTTTCCATGTGCGCAAGGAGATGCCTGTGTATTATCCTGATGTAATCCTTGCTACATGCCTGGAAATATTATTACCCCTACATTCAGCGGCGTCATGCAGCCAGAACGCTGGGCGGGAGGAACGGGTGAGCGGCAGCCCGCCCGTTGCGTACCGCTCCGTTTCGCCATCTTCCCCGCCCCCGCTGCCTACATTGCAGCTGTGGCAAAGGAGTAGCTTGCGTAAATCCACCAGGTAAGACTTCAATGCATAGACAAGATTTAAACCAGGGAAGTTTTTATTTGCAGTGCAGGCCTCAGTCCTATCCTTTTTCTCACCCACCAATGCAGCCATACCAAAGACATTTGTGCTGTATCCAGCATAGGACAGTGGGGTCTTGATGCAGGGGAGTGGCCACAGAATGCAGGCAGCCTGTTGTCTTGTGTGCTCCCTGAGGCATCTGGTGGGCCACTGTCAGATCCAGGAAGCTGGACTAGGTGGGCCCTTGGCTCTTATTATGTTCTTGATGCAACGGGAGAGGGAAGTAAGGTAAACTTTTACTTCCCCTACTCCACCATGCCATGTTCCCTTATGGGCCTACTCGGACCTGCACCAGCCCTTTGGCAGCTGCAAATCTGAGTGACCTGAGGAGGCATTGTGTAGCTGAGCAGGAGGGGCAGAATATTGGCTGCCCCATAGCCACTTATATCCATCCCTACCCACCCTTGACATGCCCCCTTGGAGCCCTCAATCCCTGCCCAGTTCCACCCATCCCCTCATCCCACAACTTGACTACCCCGGCTGGCGTATGCCTCGGAGTCCATTGGTGATGTACTGGAACTGCTACTTTTTGCAGTGGCAGTTCTAAACTGGTCAACAACAGCACGTTGTGCATGCTTTCAGGGGTCAATTTACAACAGTGGAAGTCAATTTACAAGAGGCTGGTCCTGGATAGGAATGGGCTGTCCATTTCTGCTAAACCACCACTGGTCATGTTTGATTTTCACATCAAAAAGGCAACCTTTGGGAAAGCACAACTGTTCACAAAATAAGAGCATCTCCTTTTTGAAAAAAAAAATCAACTTTGGTTACAATATTTGTGATGCACCAGCGTAACCCATAATGAACTAGCTTTTTCACTTTTCGTTTACATCCCAGGTGCATGATATTATGTCAGAAAATGTGATCAGGTAAGGAATGTAATAAGGGAAGGAATATTAAACAGTGACATACCCTTAGATGTTGAGTGCACCACATGACAGTGCATTATATTAAATACATCAATGAGCACCGCCAAGCTAGTGCATGCCACACAATGTTTACCATAACATGCTGCAGAGTCACTGCATCATGATATCATGATGGTAGTGTTGGCCACATGACTCAAACTGGGAGCAAATGTTGGGGTTTGATTACTGAACGTACCCCCCCCCCGCCCCAGGTCAATTGTTCAACAATGGCAAAAATGACTTTTTAAAATTTATTTCAGGTGGTTGCACTACCTACATTTAAAGAAATGTATGACCCCCTACTATGAATCTACCTCTAAATCAGATTCAGGACACACTTGAAGTTAGGCCAGCACAGTTAGATCAGCAAAGTTAGGCCGGCATACGGGCCACCGTAAAGTATATTTGGACCACTCTTGGAGTCAGAGATGCCGGCACACAGACGTGCACCATCCTCCCTGACTCCAAGAGTAGTTCAAATGGGCTTTACAGTTTGCTGGAACTAACTGTGCTGGCCTAACTCCAGGTTAGGATTGCGTCCTGAGTCAGAGAGACTAGCACACAAACATGTGCCATCCTCCCTGACTCCGAGAGTAGTCCAAGCACACTTTATGGTGGCCCTTGTGCCAGCCAAATTTTGCTGGCCTAACTGTGCTGGCCTAACTCCAGGTTAGGATTGTGCTCTCAATATCTGAGGCAAGGAGATGAAATTATATCCATGTAATATTATTATTTGAGCTGGTATCCTTTAATCACTTCTTCCGGACGATTCCCACTGAAGTCAACTGCATCTCACTTAGTAGCCATTAGGGGTACCAAATGATGAGTTATCCAGCTACCCAAAGCTATCCTTCAGCCAATTAACTTATCGCAAATGCAGGCACTAGACCAAAGCTGATCCCATTGACTTTAACGCTACCAAGATTTGATTCCACGTTCTCTAAAGGTCAAACGGGATAGCTTAACTGAGCCAGATCAAGCCATCAGACACTTCTGAAAAATGTCAGATCCCTCTTTGAACATTAGGGGTCTTTGTTTGAGATGTGAGGCAATCAGTTGCCACTAAAATCTGTATAACATTTATTAGCTTCTTTTGTCGTTGCTGGATTTCTCCCAAGCATGAATCTCTCGCAGCTCTTGAACCATTGCAGGCGCCTCACCAGTAAAGGGAATTTGCGACCACCTGCTGCGTACCAGACTCCTTAAACCCAAGCTATCACACAGCCAGGGATTGTACACACTGTCTTTACAATGGCATCACGCCGGCCAGACGTACCAACTTGCTGCTGCAGTTGGGATCACAGAAAATCCCCTACTGAGAAGGCTTAAAGAGCTGTATATAGTAAAAATCTTTTTAAGAGAAGCAGAGAGGGGAGAGAGAGAGAGACAGGTTGGTCTTTATGGATGCCGGTGAATTATTTATGTGATTAAAATTGTGCATTTGCAAAAAGAATATAAATTGCCTCAAAACCGTTTCAAAGGGAAAACACCGTTCATTTTGCTCGGCGCAACGGCATGTCATTTCAGGAAGGCAAACACAAGACAAGATTGGGGGGGGGGAGATGACAATGAGTGAATGCCACCCTGCCTGAAAATGATTGTCAGTGGAATCCATCATAAAAGGAGCATCACCTTCAAAAGATCCAAGGATCGGATGCACACATCGGATGCTCTTCACCTCTTTAAATCGCCATAGGATAGCATATGAATCCTATCCAACTTTCCAGCACCAATGCAGCCACCATCCATACCCAAGGTAAGAGGACAAGCGTTTCCTTACTTGAGGAGGCCCCCATGAGAAACATTTTGAATTATGCTGTTGGAGAAGACTCTTGAGAGTCCCCTGGACTGCAAGGAGATCCAATTGTTCAATCCTCCAGGAAGTCAAGCCTGATTGCTCCCTGGAAGGACAAATCCTGAAGCTGAAGCTCAAGTACTTTGGCCACCTCATGACTCTTTAGAAAAGACCCTCATGCTGGGAAAGGCAAACGGAGAAGGGGGCGGCAGAGAATGAGATGGTTAGATAGTGTCACTGAAGCAATGAAGATGAAATTGGGCGAACTCCGGAAGCTAGTGGAGGACAGGGAGGCCTGGTGTGCTGTGGTCCATGGGGTCGCAAAGAGTTGGACACGACTTAGCGACTGACCACCACCAACAACAACCATGAGAAACAATCCCGCCCCCAACTACAAGGTACAGCACATGCCCCAGTGTTACAGCTGCATCGGTGCTGGAAAGTTGGACAGAATTAGGCCCTAAGTCTTCCCACTTTGCAGTGAGGAATAGAACCCATGACCATGCAACATCTTTGGCTTCAATACAGGGAGCCATTTAACTTTAATGTTATTATTTGCCTGTAAACCACTTTGGGAACTTTGTTTTGAAAAGCGGTATATAAATACTATTGATTGATTGATTGATTGATTGATTGATTGATTGATTGATTGATTGATGTGCCCCAAAATACTTTTTTACCCAGTGGGTAATTAAGCTATGGAACTCCTTGCCACAGGATGGGGTGATGGCATCTGGCCTAGATGCCTTTAAAAGAGGACTGGACAGATTTCTGGAGGCAAAGTCCATCGTGGGCTATAGGCTGTGATTGGTGATACAACCTGCATGTTGCATGATTGGTGATGACCAGCATGACGCCGCTGGTCATATCCAAACCCCCATCCCCAGGCTGGGCGGCCTCGATTCGGACTGCTTCTGGCCACATGGACTTGCACCTGCTATTTTGCTGGCGCAGATCCGAGCAGCTTCATAGGGCTGGCTGGGGCTTACTAAACTATTCCCTTGTCCCGTGCTGAGCCACAGCTGCCTCCTAACATCATCAAGATGCAGCACAGGTGAGCTTTCCTGCCTCTTCCAGCATGGATGAGGATTGCACCCTGAAGAGTATGTGTGCAAGATCCCAGTCGAGATCAGGGTTCTTGGCAACAAAATGCACGGTTCTGGTCCCATGCCACGCCCTAGCAAATCAGATTTAATAAGATGCCGAGATAAGTCAGTCTCCCCACAGGCCAGAAAATCTGCACACTTTCTTGTTCTAAATGCTGAGAGACACAGCAGCGGAAAATCAAACATTAAAAGCTTGTCTAAAACAGGACCAACACTTGCAGGCCTTCTGAAGCCTGACAGATATCCAATATTTCTTTCAGTGTACCATCTCTCTCTCTCTCTCTCTCTCTCTCTCTCTCTCTCTCTCTCAAACACACACACCCTAAAACCCCAATCCTGTCTCTCACCATCTTCTGCCACGCAGCTGTTCTGAGTGCCTACTGAATGCTATTTGGGGGGAGGTGTCATCAAAATGTTGTTTCATGTAGATCTTATTCTTATATCAATGGTAGGAATAAAGAGAGATGAGGTTGATTGGCTTCATTGGGGTATAGTTAAAAGCAGTGATGTCATGCAGGGGGAACGTGGGGGAACTCAGTTCCACTAGTTAAAATTAGGGCTGACTCCACCCACTTCACTCTCCCTCCTCCCCCCTCCCAATTCCTCTGCAAAGAGCTTTTCTTCTTGGTTGGCCAGCACTCAGAGGGTTAAAGGGAGCGACTCCGGATTCCTAGGGGGGCGAAGGCAGTGATGTCATTCAGGGGGAATGAACCAGAACGGGCGTTCCGGATCCTAACGGGCTCCGTGGCTGGTTCCGGGTTCCCGTCAGGTGCCAATCAAAAGTAAGTTTCTGTTCCTAAATCATTTGAATGACACCACTGGTTAAAAGCCTCAGAGAACAGACTCTTTGCTTCTCTTAGGGAAGGGTAGCCTCATTGTGCGACTGGGTTGAGTGAGTGAGGTAAAACACTTTACGGTGTAAACAGAGGGTTTTACTATAGGGAGGAGTCCTGTGGGTAGGATTTTACTATTTGGGCTTTAGAGTACAGAGCCTCTGTTATTTTATCTATAATCTTGTATGCATGTTAATAAAAATGATGTTCCATTTCTTCCGGTTCGTTTTTTTTTTTTGAGATCTATTTAAACCCACATTTCCTCCTTCTTAAAAGATGAGAGGCGTCTTAAAAGACGACAAGGCTGTATACTGTCACCCTGCTTATTTAACTTCCATGCAGAGTACATCATGAGGAAGGCAGGGCTGGATGACTCACAAGCTGGAATCAAGATTGCTGGGAGAAATATCAACAACCTCAGATATGCCGACGATACCACTCTAATGGCAGAAAGTGAGGAAGACCTAAAGAACCTTCTGATGAGGGTGAAAGAGGAAAGTGCCAAAATTGGCTTGAACCTCAACATCAAAAAAAACTAAGATCATGGCAACCACTCCCATCACTTCCTGGCAAATAGAAGGGGAAGAAATGGAAGCCGTGACAGACTTTATTTTCCTGGGCTCCAAGATCACCACAGATGGTGAATGTAGCCATGAAATTAAAAGACGTTTACTTCTTGGGAAGAATGTTATGGCGAACCTAGACAACTTAATAAAAAGCTGAGACATCACCCTGCCAACATCATCTGTGTCTTTGCAGAGTCAAAGCTATGGTTTTCCCAGTAACAACGTATGGCTGTGAGAGCTGAACCATAAGAAAGGCAGAGTGCCAAAGAATAGATGCTTTTGAATTGTTGGAGAAGACTCTTAAGATTCCCTGGACTGCAAGGAGATCCAATCTGTCAATCCTCCAAGAAGTCAAGCCTGATTGCTCCCTGGAAGGACAAATCCTGAAGCTGAAGCTCAAGTACTTTGGCCACCTCATGAGAAGAGAGGACTCTTTAGAAAAGACCCTCATGCTGGGAAAGATTGAAGGCCAAAGGAGAAGGGGGCGGCAGAGGATGAGATGGTTAGATAGTGTCACCGAAGTAATGAACATGAAATTGGGCAAATTCCGGAAGCTAGTGGAGGACAGGGAGGCCTGGTGTGCTGTGGTCCATGGGGTCGCGAAGAGTCAGACACAACTTAGCGACTGAACAGCAACAAAAAGATGAGAGAAGGAAATTCAAGACCCCAGTTAGGGTACATTGCAGAGGGGTTTGCCCAGGAACTCCCTTTGATTGCATTACGCCTGGGCTGGTGGCAGTGACAGCTACGGAAGGGGAGGGACGTTCCCCCCCACCATAACGGGGAAGGGTGTCATGAACAACAGGAGACCAGGCCCAGCTCAGCTCCACTGTGAGAACAAGGTCTGTCTTCAAGAGCAGTGGTTCCCAAACTGTGGGTCGGGACCCACCAATGGGCTGCGAGCCAATTTCAGGTGGGTCGTGAAGCACCTAGAGCAGCCATATTGAAAAGATGGGATGCTGGGAAGCGAGAGGGCTGTGTGGTCATCTTGCTTGTGTCAAAGGTTTTTTAAATTTTTGATTCACTTTGCTATTGGAAAATGGCTGAGAAATAACCCAGCTTATGGCTGCATTCTCAGGAAAGCAGCAGGCTCTGGCGTCACAATGATGGCACTTCCAGCCATGACATCACTTCTGGTGGGTCCCAGGCAGACTGTCACTGTAAAAAGTGGGTCCCGGTGGTAAAAGGTTTGAGAACCACTGCACTAGAGCTCACAGAAGAAAACTAAGCATTGTAATCGAACATCATGTGCCACAATGCTTCTCTTATTCATTGAGAGCAGCTGTCTACTGCCACAGCGACAGCCACACTAAGTGCAGTCAGGTGACTTCTCTTTAACAAAAGAACAATAAGAAGGACACAGGGCTGAGAAACAAGGAAGAAATGGATCGCTGTCTTACTTTACAATATCTTTGGTCACAGCATGCCTTTCTTTACAGAAGGCATCCCAAATACTGCTGTCAGCTTTAAACCAATTCTTGCTCAAGAAGACTTAACTGGATACAGTATTATCTGTAAATACTGACTTAACTGTATTACAGTATTGCAACAGGAAATGGGATGGCTTGGCATTATGGGAGTTGTAGTTATATCCTACACATTTCCTGTTATAATGATAAACCTTTTAATAATATTACGGTTAGTGCCTTGTTATCCACTGGGGTTCCGTGGAGGAACCCACAGTGGATACCAAAATCAGTGGATACTGAAGTCAATTGAGAAAGAGCTTTAATGACCCACTTCTAGGTTTCTTGCTCCTCTGCTGTCACCTTAGAATGCCTTGGTATAGATGCTATCCCGCATTCAGCCACTAGATGGGGTGAATAGTGGAATCTAATGGAATGTAGGAAGATAGGAAATGGGATTTTGGCTTTCTTTCCCCTTGTAACAAGACATTTACAGATGGATCCCAGGTTCACTGGTTAGACAAATCAGTGGATAGCAAATCAGTGGATACTGAGATCCAACACTAGATTATTTATCTAAAAGCTGAATTGCTTTAAAAAAAAGAGGTGGCAAAACTAACTTCATACAATGAGCTGAAAAGCATTTATGGCGCAACAGCACACCTTCTAGGAGAGCCAGCAGGAAGGCCCACTGGTGCCAGCATGTGGACTGCCAGAGCATTGAAATCCAATGCAGGAATGAGGAAAGGGCAGGGAGGGGTGTAACAGGGTAAGGGGGAAGCATGGGGAGCAGGGCAGGGCTGTATTATCCATTAGGCTGAAGAGGCTGAGGTTTAGGGGCCCCACAGGGATCAGGGACCAGCCAATTGGCATGCCTGGGCATCAGCCTAATGTATTAATTAATTAATTAATTAATTAATTAATTAATTAATTAATTAATTAATTAATACCCTGCCTTTCTGCCCAAAGGCACTCAAGGCGGCTTATAACAGTTAAAATACAGTAAAATCATTGCGTGAGATACTTAAAAACAATAGTTAAAACAATATTAAAACAATATAAGTTTAAAACAGCCAAACTCCGTGGATCAAATAAAAAATACAAAAAGAGTGTAAAAAGAGAATGCAAAAACCAGCCAGCCTGTCAACAACTGAAGGCCTGCTGAAACAGAAAGGTCTTCAGCCCCCGCTGAAATACTGCCAAAGAGGGAGCAGTTCTTAATTCTAAGGGGAGGGTATTCCAAAGCTGGGGGCCACCACCGAGAAGGCCCTATTCCTGGCCGCCGTCCCTCTCACTTCTCCTGGTGGCGGCACAGTCAAAAGCCCCCCCCCCCAGATGACCTCAGAGCACGGGTAGGGTTGTATGGAAGGAGGCGTATGAAATAGGTTTCCTAATGTATGGGTCTCCAGATTCAGCCTCTGGGGACTCTCATCCAGCCCACCAACCCTTCAATTGGCAAGAGAAGACAGCAAGCCTGGCCTTTGGGGAACAATTTAGAAGGGCCCGGCTTTTCCAGGTTTTGCCCCTCAGATTTCTGCTTGCATTTCTGCTGTTTTAGGAGTGGGGGCGGGGAGCTTCCATGCCAGCCAGGGTCTGTCTGTGAGAAGCCTGCCTGTGGCTGGATTGCCTAAGGGTTATGGGTCTTGTTTGGAAGCTCAGAGGCCTTATTTGTAAAGGGGGGGGAGAGAGAATCTTCCTCGCCTGCCTTTCCATCAGGGGCCTCCATTCTGGGTGGCAGGAACTTTCCTGAAGAGTTGAAGAGGCCCCAAATTTCTGAAAGCCTAGGGGCCCAGCCAGGGGATGACACCACCCTGGAGCAGGAGAAATGTGAATCGGGCCCAGGATCAGTGGCACTGGCTCATGCCCTACCCTAGCCCCAGTAATGGCATCTAAATGTTTTAGCAACAGGTACTCACTTTTGATTGGCACTTGTGTTGGGGCCCGCCCATCGGAAGTGAGGTCATAGCTGGAACCCAGGAACCGCCGCGCCTCCTTGGTAGGCCGCGTGGCGGCCTGGGAGAAGGCCCTGGAGTCCCAGGCCTTCCCCAGGGCCGCTGCTTGGGCAACTGATCCCCCCCCAGGAACCGCTGCGCCTCCTTGGGAGGGAGCCCCAGGCAGCCTACCTGCTCACGATGCTGCTGCCGTCGGTCTCCCTCGCTCCGCTGCCTGCCTGCCTGCCTGCCTGGCTCTGGGAACGTGCAGGCAACTCAAACGTACAGGCAATTCAAACATTGCAGGGGGCGGAGCAGAGCGCCGATGGAGTCGACGAGTGGGCGGGCGAATGGGCGGGGCTAGCCCTAATCCTAGGAACAGGTACTCGCATACCCCTGCGTAGCCGCTACATGACATGTCTGCCTAGCCCCCTTTCCAGGCCTGATCTGCCGACCTGGATCAACATGGACTTCCACTAGGGATATTGCTGGTGCAGGTCCAAGTTGACCCACTGTGGCAGCTGGGACTTACTCCAGAGCAAGGGGACAAATGGCTGCAATCCCATACACACAGACCTGGGAGTAAATCCACTGAACCCAATGGGAATTACTTCTGAGTAGCCATGCATAGGATTGTGCCCTTACCTGGAGGAGACCTTCAGCTGTCTAAATTCCTTTACATTATGCTGTTGAGATCACACTAGCACCACTGCATCAGCATGGGGAAATTTAGTTAAGATTGGACTGTTAATGTCAAGATGTTGGATATTGTACGTCGTGCACACAGAGTAGCTGATAATTCATCAAAGGAAAAACCGTTGATATTTGTTTACACTTTTGTCATTCGCTCCAACAGAGAATCAAAGCTATCAATATTTCAATGGCTGTGAATTTAGTGCCCTCTTTCTGAATATAAAATGTGCTTACTAGAAGCTATTGGGAGAAAAATCTTAAGAAAGTAGTTTCTTCTGCTAGTCTTATTCAAAGTTTATTATTGTAGTGGGTTCATTTTTGGATGCAATGGGATTATTATTTTCTGCCTCACAGTATCTATTAAGATGTCAGGAGCTACTGAGAAATTATGTATGGTGAGGTTTGGAAATATTTTCCCACTCAGTTTTGGACTTCAGCCAGTGCCTTTCAGTGGTGTCCTCCAACTAAATGGAAATTCTTCCACTTTATGATTCAAACTGTATCAACAAGCCAGCAAATATTTGATCTATCATTTCTACGTTCACATCTTAATTATTTTGTTCCATAGCAACAGTGAATATTTGTAGAACTAACAATTAAATTATTGTTTACATCCTCCTCTGTTTATTTCTTTACTTGGAAATGACGGTGATGATGCAGTCAGATGGGAGAGCCTGAAAGTTCCATTGATTTCAGTGGGAGTGCTGAGCACATGATGAAATTAAACCTCCAGTATTACGTAGATAAATATAGGGATGCATTTGTAACATCACTGGTCCACTGCCTCCCATGACTTTTTTCCCCATTGCTTAAGGCAGGGATGTCAAACTCATTGCATGCGGTGGGCTGAATAGCATTCATGGCGCCTGCAGAAGGCTGGAAGTGACATCATTAAGCAGGAAGTGACATCATTAAGCAGATGATGGCTAGAAATGAGTACTTCGCTATCACATAGAAACTCATTAGCTGCAAATGAGAAAATGTGCAAATCTTTTTCATGATTTCAAGATACGAGTGAACCCAATTATCCTGCTAGGAGAGCCCAGTTATAACAGGGGGGCAGATAAATTGCTTCTGGGGGCACATCCGGCCCACAGGCCTTATGGTTTAATGGCTTGACTCCACCTTTTGTGTGCTGTATTACAGTAGCATAGTAAGAAGGAAGTGGCACAGTAATTACTGCAGGTGCGGCAATGTACCATGTAAACAGCCCCTCCCGCTTGCCTTCAGAGCCATTCCGGGCAGCGATAGCACCGCATAGGTGCTCTCCAAACAAACAGCCTCTCCTGCACATTGCCATTGATGTCTGGAATGACCCTGATGGCAAGTGGGAGGGGCTGCTTACGTTTACTTAGTATTTATTTAATTTTAAGAATTTATTATGAACTTACATTCTAAATTGATTTAGAATATACTGTTATATGCATAATACTGTTATTATAACATAATGCTGTTATTCATTTACTCTGCCACCTCCACTCTTTCGTCAGTTTAAAAGCCAGAAAATGGTTTATTCTTTCAGTTAAAGATAAATGGGAAAAATGCAATTGCCCAACAATAGGTTATCCTATTAAGAGCGCAATCCTAAACTGGTGTTAGGCCGGCATAAGCTAAGCCAGCAAAGGTTGGCCAGCACAAGGGCCACCATAAAGCGCACTGATTAATAACATGCTGGGCAAAAAAAGGTATTTTATTTTTTCTGTTCTACTTCTCCTACCACTCCATTTTACCGAATGTTTATGATTAATAGCCCACCTTTCCCTCCAAGGAGCTCATGTGGATCATGTGAATGAGGAGATGGGTAGTTCTCTTAGGGCGCAATCCTAACCTGGAGTTAGGCCGGCACAGTTAGGCCGGCAAAGTTTTCCTGGCACAAGGGCCACCGTAAAGTGCATTTGGACCACTCTCAGGGTGGATGGCACATGTCTGTGTGCTGGCCTCTCTGACCGAGAGTTGTCCAAACATACTTGACAGTGTCCCTTGTGCTGGCCAACTTTGCTGGCCTAACTGTGCTGGCCTAACTGCAGGTTAGAACTGTGCCCTTAAACAGGGAAAGGCAATGGGTACCACCAGATTCCCCTCTCCTCATTAAATTTAAGAAAAAGTTTTACAAAGGTGTGGAAAGAGGTTTGTGGAGATAATTGTCCCACGAATGCCTGAGGCACATTTCCTGACATTGCCATACAGAAATCAAAGGCATCAACACTTACCTATGGGAGTCCCCAGTCCTTTATGCAATCATTTACTTAAGCATCCTAACATTTAAAATATGAATTCTTTCCCTGATGGACCGTGATACTCCAAGGAGCTCTATTCTCTGTCATCGCAATGCCTTTCAAAGATACCCAGAGACAGAAAACAAAGTCTTTTGATACTATAATCCTGTGCATGCATTCTTAAACTACACTTCAAAGGGAGCATTTCCAGCTACTTTACATTTTTCTCAAAATACAAAACCCCCTTAGACATGTCAAGTATATTTGGAAGCTTAACTTGGGTCTGAATGTTGCCTGAAATTTCCCTGTCTGGACTTGTGTATTTTTTTAAAACACACACACACACACACACACACACACACACACACACACACACAATTGTGTGCTCAATGAATGAGCTGCAAGTCTCACATCTCTAGGCGTATTTTCAAGCCAAGAAAAAAAGAATTTTTTTCTCTGCCGTGTCCCAGAGCTGTAAGAAAGGAAGATGCTTTTGCGGATTTGACATGTTGTTGCACCTACAATGAATACGGCTTTTGAGTGAACAAATATGGTCACTGGTGAGTAGATGCCTCACAGTTTGACAAAAATGTAAGAGAGGTTTTTCACATCACTTACAAGTCACAGCAAATACTCTGCCATTTAGTAATTCTGATATAAACAAACAACCTTCACAAATCAGAACATTTTTTCCCTAAACCACTTAGGCTGTCTGCTTATTCATAATAATGCCATATATTTGCACAATGCTTTTGAGTGTTTGAATCACCTCATATGTATTACCTTGTCATTATCTTTTCCCTGTAAGGTAAGTACCGGCATGTTCCAGTATCCACTGATTCAGTATCCACGATTTCAGCTATCCACAGATACCATGGATTCTGAAACACCTATTAAAAAGATAGGGGATATTAAACAAATCTCTCTTTTTACCTTGTTGCATCAAAACCACTGATGTTCCCCTATTTTTTAAAAGGTGCCCCAGTATCCACAGTTTCAGGTATCCACAGTGGGGTCCAGAATGGAACCTCAGTGGATACTGGGGCATGCCTGAATCATTATCCCCAAATTGAAGTGAGGGAGCTGAGGATGAGCAGGATTCATTGCTCATCTCCGAACCCCTCAACCTAAACCTTCCCCTACTTAAAAAAAATATGTATAGTACTCTGCTCAGTGCTGGGTAGCATGCAGTTGCTGCTTTTAATCTCCCACAATGCCCTAGGTGGGGGGCCGTTTTCCCCCATGATGCCATGGAGTAATGCCAGGGGCATTATGGGAAACTAGAATGGCAGCTGCCAATTGCTGGTGCTGAGAGAAGGAGTGCTGCCGCCCACTTTTATTTATTTATTTATTTGAAGAATTTATACCTCACC
The DNA here is from genome assembly GCA_029204185.1 of Lerista edwardsae. Classification (NCBI taxonomy): domain Eukaryota; kingdom Metazoa; phylum Chordata; class Lepidosauria; order Squamata; family Scincidae; genus Lerista; species Lerista edwardsae. The sequence goes on along the minus strand of JAJKFI010020068.1, from coordinate 21,930 downwards.
TTTCCCAAGCCGAAGCAAATGCCCAAGGCGGCTTACATGGGCAGGCTAGTCTAAACCACCATTTTTTCAGTTTGTTGTTTTTTTTTTTACAAATATACAGTATTCTTGTGATCTGCCAATCCTCAGTCCCAGATGTAGCCTTCACAGTGTGGTTCTCTCCTTTGGCTGCATGTCATCAAGCCTCAGCAGGCAATCGCAAGTCAAGCCTGGACAGTTCCTCAAGGTCATATTCCACTAAGGAAGCCCACCATCGCCAATCCACCACAGCAGCATTTCCCAATCTGTGGGTCACGACCCGATATGTGGTGGCTAGTGATGCAATGCTCAGTATCATGCCACAAAACATTCCTGAGAGCTTCCAGAGGCTGCTTTCAGGTCACAAGTGACCCACGACTCACTCCATTGGTCTTTCCAATTGAGGAAGCTAGCGGCCTTCAGAGGCTCCCAGCATTGCTTTCTGGTCCAAAATTGAGCATCTCATTGCATCCCACTGCAGAGAATAAGGAGGAGTTGCAGTGCTAAAAAGCTAACCCCAGTTGTACCACAAGATCTCTGTAAATGTGAACAACTCTGGCATTGATTTGGACTGACCGCATCAAATAGACCATCTTTCTGGAGTTAAATATATTTGATGGATACAATGAAGGTGTTAGTCTCTCCATCCCCTTCCCCTAGTCATCCTTGTACTGGGATCAAAATCTATTGACTACTTCCACCCTTGAAGCTAGCTTCGCATTTGAATTCCTATTCTTTTCATGCGTTTGCTCCAAGGGATGCCCTTTCACCCTCCTTCAATAATGGATATAAGAGCAGAAAACCTTTGCTCGACAGCTCTGAAACTTTGACTTCTTGCTTACCTAACAAATCAAGAAATTGCCATATCTCTGATACTGCCTTAGGAGACCTTTTAAGTATAGGAATTGCTAACTGCTGTTTCCTACAATTGCTACTCATTACAGGGATTTGAAAATGGTAAATGCAAAATGACATATAGACTATAATGCAAAATGCGTATATTAAAAAACTGTTCTTATGAATAAAATGTAGTAACCACAATTCTACCCATCTCACGCTGCCTTCTCATCTCACGGTCCTGCTTAAAGTGGCCAATAATTATAATAATAATTATAATAATAACTTACCAAATAACTTACCAACAATAACTTACCAAAACCTAACTGGGAATGATTAACCTCAACAACCACATCACGCCTAAGCTACTTCTGGTCGCATCCACAAGTTCTTCAGAGGCATGGACTCCGTGGCCGACTCCATGGGTTTTCCTGCATCTCAGACCACCTCCTGACCATGACCGGAAGTTGTGGACATGGACAGGAAGTGGCTTCCAGTCGCATCCTGGAGACCTTCTGAGGAGGCAAGGAGGCCTGTGGAATGGGGCCATGAGCCCAGCATGACCTCCCCCCAGGTAAATCATTGCAATATTGGGCACTGGATGTCGGCATCCGCAAAATTGTTCATCCTCAGGGATTTCTGGAACGACGAGAACCCATTGCACCCTACTTGGGTGATCACATTCTTCAACATTATGTTGAAAACTCCCTGCAGAGCAAGTAGAAATCCAGCACAGCTGGGAAAGGCCTTGAGGCAAATCATTTTTCCCTGCTTTGCTAGTTTTTATTCGGCACCGAATTGTGTTTATATATACAGAGAAGTAATCAAAAGCGGAATCCCCCGCCTGCAGCTTGAAGTGGTACAGTCCCTTCCACCAGGGCTGGCTTAAGCCAATGTAACCAATGTAACCAATGTAACATTGGGCCCTGTGTTTTGCCCCCTCCCCCACGCACCAACGCAGTGAGCATATCGCCTTCTGCTGCAGCCAGGATCTCTGTGTGCTGCAAGTCAGTGGGGCGAGCAGAGCAGCTTTACCGTGGGTCCTCCACCTGCCCCTGCCTCCGAATGGCCCCAAAATCATCATACATCATTGTGTCACCACCAACTATTTCCAGAAGCCGTGATCCGCACACGGCACCACAAGTGCTCTTCTTGGTGAGTGGGGGGGGGTCCATGGGGGGCTGGGGGGGTCCATGGGGAGCATGGGGGGCCCCGGGGGAATGCCCCACATTGGGCCCTGCTGCTCCTAGAGCCAGCCCTGCATTCCACTCTCGCAGGGTTCTACCACTCAGCAGCGAAGGTATATTTATTTGTTTGACTGCTTTAAAAGTTCTGTATGCAGGTTGATTTGAAAACATGTCCCACTGTGTCTTGCATGGGGCTTGCTCCCCAGTTAATGTGTCAAAGGGCGCAATCCTATACTGCACTGGAATGGCGAGCCTGGCCGGCCAACCCCATAACCCCATGGGTGCCTTCGGGCATAAAGGCGGGATAAAAATCTAATTAATAATAAATTAATAAATTAATAAATATCCTAGCCCAGTATAGGTGAGGCTGTAGCCTCCCCACAGCAAGGGAGCGTGTGCTCCCTTACCGTAGGGGAGGCTCCAGCCTCCCCTATGCGCTCCTTGGAGCTGCACCCGCTAAAGAGTGGGCGCAGATCCGAGGAGACTGCGTGGTCCGAATCGGATGTCCCACCCACGTCCTGCCCACGTCTCTCGGTGCGAGAGAGGCTCAGTGCGGGTGCAGCAGGGACAGCACCAGTGGTGTCATTCAAATGATTTAGGAACAAGAACTCACTTTTGATTGGCACTTGTCGGGAACCCGGAACCAGCCATGGAGCCCGTTAGGATCCGGAACGCCCGTTCTGGTCCGTTCCCCCTGAATGACATCACTGGACGGCGCTGCCTGCAGCACTGGTCCTGTGGCCTTAGTGCCGACACAGGGCTGCCAATTGGTGCCCCCACAAGCGCACAGTGTTGGTGCAACCCCATTGAGCCGACACTGCGCAGACAGTAGGATTGCGCTGCCCAATGGCAACCATAAACTTTATTTTCCTGATACTTCCTGTGAATAGAACAGGGGAATAAAGGTTATCATAGACTTTGAGGAGCACTTCAGGAGCATTTGGGGTGAGGACTTAAAGAATGTACCTTTTTCTGGTGAAGAATGCCAATACTAGACAAAGTTTGCCAGAGTTAAATACTAGTCAGAATCCCTGAACTTTTGGAACTCTGGAAATTTCTGAAAAGCTATGAACATTAGCTCACAATATCCATTGTACAGGTGTCATGTGGACATATTTGAAAAACCTCCCCATAGTAAACAGAGATAACTGGGAAATGGCACTGATAGATCTAGACATATGAAACCCTCAAAAAAAAGTTTCTCATAATAACTTGTTTCTTAAGCCTGATTTAATATATTTGAGTCAACATACAGTAGAGATGTTTGCCTATTCTATCGTGATTCTTGTACCTGCTCTTTTTCACTGCAATAGGGTTGCCCAGCTTCAAAAATAGATTTTGTTGCAATTTATTTTGTCATGTCCAGGACTTGGGTATGTGTGTGAGTGGCCATCAGTCGGGAATTAACCATGTAGTGTTCCCTTAATTGCTGCAGGCCTGCATTAAGTGCCCTGCTGAGAGATACCCAGAACTCTAAGAAAATTACTAGTAGCTGCGTGGAGCTTTGATGAGCTTTGATGAGCAATCAAATTGCAACCAACACATGGGGTGAAATCTAGGACAGGTGATTACCCCTCGTCTGGACATCTAAAATCTGCCTTATTCCAAAATCCAGAGATTTTTGTCTGAGACGTCTTGTTTTCTGTAGTGCAAACACTAGAACAGTGGTTCTCAAACTTTTTAGAATGGCATTTGTGTCGGGACCCCTAGAAGCAAAGTCATTAACCTAGAAGTGATGTCATAGCCAGAAGTGACATCAACAAGCAGGAAGTGCCATCATTGTGACATAATCAAACAACACTCCTGGAATGCAAACTGGCATTCTTGGACTGCAGCAATTACACAGCCATGAAACATCCCTGACAGAAAGTAAGATTTGGGCAAAATCTGTAAATGCACGAAAAAATAAAACAACCCTCACTAGAAAATTCAAACTGTTAACACTCACAAACCAAATTTAGCAAAAGAAAGGTCTGCAGCTTCCAAGATGTTTGCTTCCAGCTTTCTGAGACCCACCTAACATCAGACTGTGACCCATCAAGTGGGTCCCGACCTGCATTTGAAGAATACTGCACTAGAAGATCTTGTGCTCATTTCCTTGTACACTGCAGGTAAATGGTGTAAGTTCTATTCTCTGTTGTGTAGTGTGTACCTGTTCAGACACTGTTGAAAAATGTCCAAGAAGCCAGCAGAAACTTGTATGAGTGAAAAGAGCAAGAGGAAGCATTTCTCTTTATGTTTATGCAATTATTATGAAATCCAGACAAATCCAAAATCCAGGCACTTTCCCAAAAAGTCCAGATAAGGGATTCTCAATCTCGGTTGAAGACAGGTTTTGGGCTTCTACATTTTATGAAGCCCTGATCTGCTAAGCAGCATAGTTAAAGAAGTGCAGAGGGTGCAATTGCATGGGGCAACATGCTTTAGGGGGGGCAACAAGCTGAGCTTGACACTAATAGCCAAAATGGTAAAAACCTTGGTATGTATGGATAATACTATCATGTTATATATCATTGGAAAGGTCATGTAATGCAGAATACAGTGAAACAAGACAGTCATATCTTCATTCTATCAAATGTTATGGCCAAAACTCCCTTAAAAATGGAATACAATTATGATGTCACTTCCTGTTGTGATGTCACTTCTGAGGCATCATTTTGCTCTCTGCATGGGGCTACACCTTCATTAGCCACGCCAGTGGCTAAGCCCTCCCTTTCACCAACACAAGATCTCAATTTGCTGCTTCTCCCAGTTTCAATCACTTGCACAAAACAGCTGCAATTTACTTTTTCAATAAGAGAAGCTGTTGCCCTTTCCCTTTCAAGTGGATCAGCTGGTGGACAATGCCTCTAAACTCCAACCTGCCACTCAGAAGGAATAGAAGGTGAGAGTCTGTCCTCACTAGTAGTGAAGCAAGCTTAGTGGTGGATAATGGCTGGGCTACATTTTGTATCTTCGCTCTATCCTCTTGCAGCTGCTCAAAGAAATAAAAATTGTATTTGGGCTCGTCATGCCTGACAGGTTTCCTTACTTGTTTTTTTTTTTAACTCAGATTGCCCCTTAGCGCTTAAAGTGTCTGGTCTGGGGAGGAATCATAAACCTGTCTGGTTTCCGTTGTTCATCGGTGTATTCTAACAGAGCGCCAATAAAGAATGCTGGCAGAAAGCACCACCTACTGGATACCATAAAAACATGTGGAGAATTTATGTAGCCATTTGCTAAGCAGCCAAACCAGTAATATTCCTGTAGCCACCTATTCAGTGATTTCAATGATAGCAATGACTTATGGCTAGGGATGGGGGGGTTGTGATTTCCCCCCCCAACATTTCTTGATTAAAATAGCAAATTGCAGTGTTCTGTGTTTTTATCCAAATTTTTATTGCAAATTGTACAAACAGTGCAATAAATAAGGGTGAATGGACCTACAAAGGCAAGCAATCACTGGCACACACACTCCAGCCCAAAATAATCTGCTCAAAAATTTCCAAGCTGCACTCTGATTGCTGCTTGGAGTGTCAAGAAACTGCTACTTACTACTTCCACGTTCCATAAAGTCACCCCAGCATGCACTGTGAACTATGAATATGCCTGTTCATGCAAGTTTAAGCAGACTTTCTCCTGTTTCCGCCACTCCTCCTCCTGATCCCTTACTAAAAAGTATTCGCGGATTACTCAAAACTGTGTCAAAAATAAACAAAAATGGTGTTATTTTTCTGAAATTGATCTAAATTTGTGCCACTGTCAAAAACAAGCAAAAGCGGTGTGTTGTTGTTGTTTTTTGTGTTGTGACCTAAATTTCGTTTTATGCAGCATTTTCGGTAGAAATTCTCATTATTTAGCATTCTGTGTTGATACCGAAAGGAAAACCATCCCTAGTTATTGCATTTTAAGGCTGGCTGGCTGTTTGTTTTTTCCACTATGCAGTCAGATATCTTGCCCATTTTTCTTCTTCTATAGACTGATGTTGTTATAAAGCATTGATGATTTTTTTTTACTCTGCTGTTAATGTAACTAATGTGTCATAACTGATTATTTTCAGGGAACAAAGAGATTACACCAAACCATCTATCAATATCAATATTGTGAAATATCAATATTGTGAAAGCAACAAAAAAAGAGTGGAGGGAAGGGAGATATTATAAACAATAATATGTATTATTATGAATATTTATTTACATTCATACATGTATTTATTATTTATTTGAAGAATTTATACCCCGCCTTTCCTATGCCGAAGCAAATGCCCAAAGCGGTTTACAGAGAACAAAACAAAATACAATGTAACCATAATAAGTAAAACAATAAGTAAAATACATTAAAACAATACATTAACAACAAAAAATTAAACATGAACGGGAACACTAAGAGTGAACAGGAATGAAAGCTAGACCTAATTCTCCACATCAGGACGTATTGGAGAGTGGGAAAAACAATAGACCAGGGGAGGGAAACAGACCAAGACTGATTCTATGGTTCTATATACCAGAGGGACAGAGGGCAGACAGCCACGTGGTCATCCAGACTAAATAGGTATGATTTGAGCCCTCTCCGAAAGGCCATGAAGGAGTGTTTAGTTCTTAGTTCTTCTGGTAAGAAATTCCATATTTGTGGAGTCGCTACAGAGAAGGCTCGTCCCCGAGTTGCCATCCCTTTAACTTGGGACAGAGGGGGGGCACTTGAAGGAGAGCCCCTTTAGATGATCTAAGAGGGCGAACTGGTACGTATGGGAGAAGGCGGTCCTTTAGGTAGGCTGGGCCTAAGTTATGAAGGGCCTTGAAAGTCAGAACCATCATCTTAAGTTGGGATTGGAAGTGAATGGGCAGCCACTGCAGCTGCTGAAGGAGTGGACCTACTGAGTCAAACCGTCCAGCCCCTGTAACGACCCAGGCTGCTGCATTTTGTACTAACTGTAGCGTCCGAACTGTTCTCGAGGGAAGCCCTACATACAGCGAGTTGCAGTAGTCCAGCCTTGAAATCACTAACGCATTGACCACTGTGACCAGGTCAGAACAGCTCAAGTATGGTCGTAGTTGGTGCACCAATCGAAGCTGGGCAAATGCACTCCTAGCCACAGCTGCTACCTGGTTCTCCAGAGACGGCTGAGACTCCAGGAACACTCCCAGACTGCGCATCTGTTCTTGTAGGGGAAGTGTCACTCCATTCAGAGTGGGTGAAAGACTTAATGCCTGCATTGAGGGTTTCCTGACCAGAAGGACTTCTGTCTTTTCTGGATTCAGTCTTAATCTATTGGATTCAGTCTTAATCAGTCTCCATCTATCAGTCTTAATCTAGTCTTTCATCCATAGCCCAACTGCCTCCAGGCAGCGACCCAGGACCTTATACTCTCTCTCTCTCTGTCTCTCTCTCTCTCTCTCTCTCTCTCTCTCTCTCTCTCTCTCTCTGTGTGTGTGTGTGTGTGTGTGTGTGTGTGTGTATTCTGAATATTTATATACTGCTAATATATAATGTTAAAATAAAACATATATTAGTACCACTAGTATAGATATATGTTCACCTATTTAGACAAGGTCTGAAGTACTGTAGGTTAATGTGGGGACAATCCTAATCTGGAGTTAGGACAGCGTAATTAGACCAGCAAAGTTTGGCCGGCAGAACGGCCACCATAAAGCTCATTTGTACCACTCTCGGAGTCAGGGAGGATGGCGCAAGTCTCTGTGCTGGCCTCTCTGACTCCAAGAGTGGTCCGAACACACTATATGGTGTCCCTCGTGCCAGTCAAACTTTTTGAGCCTAACTGTGCCGGCCTAACTGCAGATTAGGATTGTGCCTTGTATCACAGTCAGTCCCATATGAAAATCAGGAATGGAAAGATGGCATATGGGGGAACAGGTGCTGCTGAAGTCAATGTTGCGGAAATTCATCCAGCAGCTCCAGGATATAGATGCACCTACTGAATCTGATCTCCTTTTCCACACCTGATTCCACAGACCAGGTCCACACATACCTATGCTAGCAATTTTGCAAGCACAGTCCGTGTAGATCGCTCCACGTGGTGGAGGCTTACTCCCAGGTAAGAGACCAAATATTCCCATAAGTTGATGAGATCTCTGAGACTGCCCAGGTGTCTGGATTTCAGATTTGTTTGGATTTTGTAATAATTGCATGAATATAATGAGATACACTTTCTCACTTCTTTGCACCACCGTCTTCTACCTTGCAGCCGTGCCCATGAAGTACATGCTACATGCAGTGCTGGAGAGGTGACTGGACAGCCAGCAAGAGGTAAGTAAAAATATCTCCTAGTAGGCAGCCCACCTGCCAATTGCTCTCTAACACTAGCTATTTTGCCAGCGTAAGTCCGAGGAGAGAAAGGAGGCAGGCCCCAGCAGGGAAAAGGGGATAGGATCAGGTGGATAGAAGGATGTTCTTTTCCCTCTCTCACCACACCTGAACAAGGGGACATGCACTAAAATAGAGTGTTGGGAGAGTTAGAATGGATAAAAGGAAATACTTTTTTACCCTGTGGGTAATCAGTCTGTGGAACTCCTTGCCACAGGAGGTAGTGATGGCATCTGGCCTAGGTGCCTTTAAAAGGGGATTGGACAGATTTTAAAAAGCCATTGTGGGCTGTAGGCCATGATGAGTGGTAAAACCTCCTTACATTAATAGTAGGCGACTTCAGAATGCCAGGTGCAAGGGAGTGGTAGTGAGTTGCAGGCATCTGGTTGTCTCGTGTGCTCCCTGAGACATCTGGTGGGCCACTGTGAGATACGGGAAGCTTTGACCTGATCCAGGAGGGCTCTTCTTATGTTTGTGTGATGGCCACTGAGATCCTTCCCCCTACTGGCCCCTGACATCCCTTCTCCCCACCTGGAACTGCCCCCACTATGTTTTACCTGCTCCAGTGTGGGCCAAGTGCATCAGTGGTAGGCCTGCAGAGCCACCTGCCATTTGTGCTGGTGGCGCCAATGTGCATGACGGTAGCGCATTATTTACGGTGCAGCGGTGTCATTTACATCTGCGGCTCTCAAGGTCCACTGTCATCAACAGCCCATATACAGTGACTTGGTTGTGCAGTGCAGTAGTCATGGCTCAATTTACCATCTGCCCTAAAGCAGTCTCATACTTTGAAAGCAGACACACAACAAAAAAGAGAGTAAGACATTAGTTATTAGTGACACATGAGGTTATTAAGAGGAGCAATCCACAAGGCATTGACGCTCCCCCTGTCCCCAATTATTTGCTTTTTATAGTACTTTTCCTGTGTTTGATCTCTCAAAGGGCCCAATCAAACCTCTTGCTTATGTTTCTGCTAAAACCAGATGAATCACAGCTTCTTTATTCATTTCTGAGGGAGGGGAAACCCTTTGGAAGTTAAATTCAACAACTGTACCATTTTGTACAGTGTGTGCGTGCCTGTTTGTAGGGGTTGGAGAAGTGAGCAAGGGAATTTGAATTGTCCATTTTTACTGACAGGCTATTGATTGACGAGAACAAGCCGTTTTAATTATTAAGGAGCTGCTCATGATAGATTCTGCATCAGCGAGATCTCGAGCCTGGCAACGGTATGATTATTTGTTGGGGAGGAAGAGGACCCAAGGAGAATGCGGCCTTCTGTTACCAATGAAAAGTAGGGAACGAATGAACAACTGAGTCATGAATTGGTGAACTTTAAATCTACTGCATATTACAGTGGAATTCAAACTTTTTAGAATGGGACCCACTTTTTAGAATGGCACTTGTGTCAGGACCCACCGGAAGTGATGTCATTCACCTGGACGTAATGTTGGGACGTGGTGACACTGCGGTTTATACCGCTGAGCTGAGCTTGTTGACCGGAAGGTTGGCAGTTCGAGATTGCGTGATGGAGTGAGCTCCCATTGATTGTCCCAGCTCCTGCCAACCTAGCAGTTCGAAAGCACGTAAAAATGCAAGAAGATAAATAGGGACCACTTCGGTGGGAAGGTAACGGCATTCCATGTGCCTTGGCAAATAATCAAGCTTGTCCTTGGACAAACGCCGGCTCTTCGGCTTAGAAACAGAGATGAGCACCGCCCCCTACAGTCAGTCACGACTAGACCATTCGGTTGTGGGGAAACCTTTACCTTTAATGTTGTGGCAGGAAGTGACATCATCAAGCAGGAAGTACAGTCATTGTAACATAATAAAATGACACTCTTGAAATGCAGACTGGCATTCTTGGATTTCAGCAATGGCACAACCTTGAGACAACCCTGACAGAAAGCAAGATTAGGACGAAATATTATGTAAAAGCACTGAACTAAAAACAAAATTTTTAAAAACCCTCACTTGACAATTCAAACCGTTAACATTCACAAAAAGAATATAATAAGAGTAAGATCTGCAGTTTCTAAGATGGCTGCTCCCAGCTTTCCATTACCTACTTGACATCATGTTGCGACCCACCAAGTGGATCCCAACCCACAGTTTGAATAACACTGGCATATTATGTACATGAACAACCCTTCTTATAGATCCAAATGTGAATTGCACAGATGTCACTTTCCATCTTGATCTGACGTCTTTGTTCCGAGTAAAAGCCTTAAGGCATCTTGGAAACCTGAACTTAAGGGGCACCTGGTCTGCAAAGACTCCTGTTATAGAAGCCTGCTGCTGGGGGTTAGCCATGGTGGCTGTGTGTTAACTCGAGGCTCAGAGGCATAATCTGCTTACCGTAGTCTGTGGAACTCCTTGCCACAGGATATGGTGATGGCATCTGGCCTAGATGCCTTTAAAAGGGAATTGGACAGATTTCTAGAAGAAAAATAGCTCACAGGTAACAGGCCGTGATGGGTGTATGTAACCTCTTGTTTTTAGAAGTAGGCTGTCTTTGAATGCCCAGTGCAAAGAAGTGGAAACAGGAAGCAGGTTTCTTGTCTTGCGTGCTCCCTAAGGCATATGGTGGCCAAAGGAAGCTGGACAACATGGGCCTTTAACCTGATCCAGCAGGATATGTTCTTATGGTATGTTCTTATGGTATGTTGCTGCAGAGAACAGCACTAAGGGAGAGAGCTATTGCTTCCATGACCTGCTTGTGGGATTCCCAGAGGGATCTGATTGGCCATTGTGGAGTACCAAGAGGCATCTGATTGGCCATTGCAGGAACAGAATACTGGACTTTCATAGAACTCTGGCATGACCCAGCAGGGCTTTTAAGACATCCCAATGCATTCACACATCCCACATCCCAATGCACATCCCAATGCATCAACAGTATTTTTTCTCATGCTAGGGTTGGCACCTTTTAACATGGCAAATTGAGGCCACTCCAACTGCCCCCCACAGCATGTGGGACATCGAGGGACTCGATGCAGTTGCAGTGTAAAATCGGTCATCAATGGCCCCATCAATTCTCACATACAGAGCAGGTAAACCTTATGCATTTTGCAACATCATTCTGTAAGCAGCCAGCAAGGTTACAAGATCTATTTATTTATTAATATACAGAGGTCTAGTTAGGATTGCATCTCATTCTAGATTCAGGTGATGCATAGCCCAGTGGGAGAGCGCGTGCTCTGCATGCAGAAGTTGCAAATGTGATTCCTTGTACCTCCTGCTAAAACAAAACAAAAATGAACGAAACCTCTTCTTGAAACCCTGGAGAGCTTCTGCAATCAGAGTAGACCAGTGGTTCTCCAACACTTTAGCACTAGTACCCACTTTTTGGAATGACAATCTGTTAGGGCCCACCAGAAGTGATGTCATTAGCCTGGAAGTTATGTCATAGCAGGAAGTGACATCAACAAACAGCAAGATTTTTAACACCCTCCCATATGACAAAATCAACTTGAATACAGAGCACAATCCGACCTTGTGCTGGAATGGTGAGGCCGGCAGACTTGCTTTAGAACCAGCACAACTTAGGCGCACTGGGGAGCCTCCCTGGGGGCTCCCTGTCATGTTCGCACTCTTGCCCAAGGGCCCATGTGGGGCATTCCTCTGGGGCCCCCAACCCTCCCTGTGGGCCCCCCCCCACTCACCAAGAAGAGCACTGTTTGTGCCATGTGCAAAGCATGGCATGTGGAAGTAGTTGGTTGTGCATCACCCCCAACTGCTTCCAGGTGGTCCATTTTGGGCTGTTCAGAGGCAGAGGCAAGTGGGAGAGACCAAGGTAAAGCTGCTCTGCTCGCCCCACTGACTTACAGCCCATCGAGATCCCAGCTACAGCCACAGGCAATATGCTCACCCTGCTAGTGCGGGGCCCCCTGAAGCGCGGGGCCCGATGTGACGACATTGGTAACATTGGCTTAACGCCTGCCCTGCTACCACCAACACAGATTAGAGTTCCCTGGAAATTTGAGCAACCTCCCTATATGCAGCCTATCATCCAGAAGACCCAGATACCTAGCTTGGTATAAAAGGCAGTGTTTTAAGTGTAGTTTCTTTTTTCTTAAAGAAAAAAAAGTCAAATTCAGAGACACCATAAGCAAACTTTTGTATTGAAACAATTCCTGCATTCATTCTCACCTAAGCATCATCTTTTGTATTTTAGGTTGTACCTGTAAAATCTATCAACCCATCCTTTGCTATTAATAATACTAGCCAAACCCACTCATTATGCCTGTCAATTTCACATAACCATGCCTCGCATATACTGGCCTGTCTTTTTCCGAGCCATTTCTCATTTGATTTTTTTTTATATTCTCCTTGGTAGCCTCCATGACCTTTTCCAATTATTTGCTCTGCAAAATGTGACCCTTCCAATTCACCATCATTTGCAAATTCAATTAGCAGACTTTTGTTCTCATTTTCACATTGAAAACGTGGTTGCTAAATGAAATCAGAATTTGCACAAACAGCTCCATGTTTCTTGGCCTGTGCACATCGCTGCCTAAACCATAAAAGCTCATGTACATACAGTGTCGGTATGCTAATCATTTTGTGCAACCTCCTTACTTTAGAGGCAGGCTAACTCGGAGTGCCAGATGCAGGGGAGTGGCAATGAGATGCACATATCTAGTTGTCTTGTGTGCTCCCTGAGGCATCTGGTGGGCCACTGTGAGACACAGGAAGCTGGACTAGATGGGCCTTTGGCCTGATCCAGCGAGGCTCCAGCCTCCCCTATGCGCTCCTCGGATCTGCAACCACTAAATAGCAGGCGGAGATCCAAGGAGACCGCGTGGCCCAAATTGGGGTCCCACAATCTCCTGAATGGGCTTAGGATGCGTCCATATGACTGCTTCCCAAGCCTGCCCACGTCCCGCCTTCCCCCGCCCACATTCTCCCTCCCTCGCCCAACCCCGTGCCACTTCGGCACGGAGCCTCCCCTTCGGCTGATGCAGGAGAGGCTCTCCATCAGCACTCTCAGGCCAATGTACTCGTAGCTTGAGCGCCAAGCAGGGGTGGCAATCAGCGCTCCGCCCCTTGTGTCAATGCTAGGATGTCACATTGACGCAAGGGGCACAATAGGATTGCGCTGCCCATTTGTTCCGGTGTAAGAAATAGAGCAGTGTTATTCAAACAGTGGGGCAGGATCCACTTGGTGGGTCGCAACATGATGTCAGGTGGATCACGTAAAGCTGGGAGCAGCTGTCATGGAAACAGCAGATCTTACGCTTGTTATATTGCTTTCGTGAGTATTAACTGTTTAAATTTTCAAGTGAGTGTTTTTTAAAATTTTGTTTTTAGTTCCGTGCTTTGACATCATAGTTTGTCCTAATCTTGCTTTCTGTCAGGGATGTTTCATGGTTGTACAATTGCTGCAGTCCAAGGATGCCAATTTGCATTCCAATGACAGCACTTCCTACTTGATGATGTCATTTCCTGACACAACATCACTTTCAGGTTAATGACATCACTTCTGGTGAGTCCCAACATGAGCGCCATTCTAAAAAGTAGTTCCCAGTCTAAAAAGTTTGAATACCACTGAAATAGAGGACTAACTAGTTGAACCAACCCTTTAGAGACTAACCATCCCTAAAGTTGAAGTGGAAAGAGATGGAAGGAGAAGAGAATAGAATGACACAAAAATAGTTGGAGCTATTATAATTATGGTTCTTACACACCACCTGTTCATTGCTGGATTTGGCCTATTGAATATCAGGTCTTTCCTAAGGATCTAGAAATATTCCTAGATAGTTTTGTAAATCTTGTGCGGTTCCAAGTAAGGGTGCTTTCTGTAGCTGGTGTGTAGTTATCTCATTTACACGAAGGATATTCAGGTGTTTTTCAAAGTCTTTGATGCTGCGTCTAGAGCGCCAACAATGATTGGTACAATTTTAGCCTTTTTCTGCCATGTCCGTAAGAAATGAAAAGATCACAAAATATAAAGATTTGCAAACTGAAGGTGGCTTTGCAAATCTTTATATTTTGTGATTTTTTCCTCTCTGATTCCTGTTAATATGATTGCTCCTTGTATACCACGTAGATTCCAATATGCCAACGGTTATTCTGGAAATAATTCAAGAAGTGGTTCTGGAGTTAATTCTTAGGATGCTCCAGCTTTAAATAAAAAAGCAAATCAAGAAGCAAATAGTCTCAAGTATCATGAAGCAAATTAAGAAAAAAAAAAGTATCAAGACGCAAATAGTCAAATTTAGCTGACTTGAAAGTCCTCTGCAGGTTGAGAAATCCTCTCGGAAGATGGCCGCCTGACCAGACGTGTATTCACCAGCTCTTAATATTGAGGTACCTTTTTCTCAGTATGCTTGCTATTAAAAGGAAGAAAAGAGCGAGAGCAATCTCCCCTGTGAACTCTAGACCTCTTAATACAACTAAGAGGAGAAAAAAACATCTTAAAGAGGCTAAGAAACAGGTTTTTATCGAACCTTTCCTCTCCAAGGCTTCCTCCCCCATTCTACCGGCTGGGTCGTCTCGGCTCCAGGCAGGCTGTAAACTATCTTCTCAGCCGATTAATTTATCAAATGAACTCCTTGACTCCCCTGCTGATTGCTCACTGCCAAGAGCATTGGAGGAATGTGATAAGCCCCAGACCAAGGACTTTCGAAGAAGTCTTTCTTTTCTACGAGAGTTAATAGGGGTAGAAGAAGTAGCTAACCCCTCCCCCCCTCCACAGGCAGATTCTTTGTGCACTCAAGAGCAGCCGGCAGAAGCATGCTTTATTGCTGCACAAACCCTTTTGGTCTTGTTGGAACGCTGCCAAAAACAAGAGAAGCTTCTAACATCTATGTATAATGAACTGATTAAGCTCTCTGAACAACTTCAGCCCACTATCAGGGCATTAGAAAAACAAAGAGATGTTCCTCTATTGTTTTCTCGTTCCTCTAACAAGCCTTGTGGTCAAGACTCTGGCTCTACACAAGCAATTCATAGCATAACACCAGCTTTCCAGCAGACATCTTCTGATTTACACTTAATATGGGTGCCATCTGATATACTACTCTTCATCCCACGAGGTGATGGCCACCTATGGACTAACAAAACTAGGATTTCGGCCTCCCTCTCACAGCTGCTGAAGATGAAAGTTTATTCAAATACTCTGTTAAACTTTTATTATCTTCCTTCCACGGGATCCCACAAAAGATTGTACATTTGCTTTCAAACATCGCTGTTGGCCAAGAGGCTTCTGGCATCTCGTTCCTTGTTGAGACAGTTCAATATAATGGCCCAGAGAGCTTTCAGGCAAATAGGATTGAAACCGATATGCCGAAAAAAAGCTGACAACATAGTGCAATCATCGGCCTATACGCCACCAACTCCTTGTTCTGTACCTACGGAGCCTAAGAAAGATCTTCCATTCAGTTTAGAAGCCTCCAGCATTTCTGAGAGCCAAAATGATATCTTGCCTGGAGAAGCGATGGAGGCCGAACCAACGACCACTGCATCTAGGGATGTTGCCCCTGTGGAAGATGTTTCACACCCCTCTCTCACCACCGTAAAGGAGAAGATGCACCCCAGGCGGCTGAACCTGTCCCTCTCTGAGGAAATCTCTACTGATTGTAATAACTATGATCTACCTACCACTTCGGCTCCCCTTTTGTTGGATGCTACTTGTGAATCCAGTCCACTTGACCCGGTGGGGTCCTCTCCCCGCACGAAGGAGACCTGACTGAATTCCAATTTTTCTACTACTCATTTGGAATTGACTTCTCAACTTGGGCGTTGGCCTGGACCCGTTTTGAAGATGCTTTCGTGGAATGTTGCGGGGTGGGAAAATAAGGCCCGTAACACTGAATTTGTAAACTTTCTTCTGGGTGCCGATATACTTTGTCTACAGGAAACGTGGGCTAAAGACCCTATCCTTTTGCCCGACTTTCAAACATTTTCTATTCCTGCATTTAGAAGAAAGAGATTTGGCCGGTATCAGGCAGGAGTGACGACCTTGATTAGGTCTTCTCTTAAAGCTGAGTTCGTCGATGAATGTCATGATTTAAATTATATTTTAGTTGTGCGTTTGCACACTCATTTTATTTGTACTCTTCTTTTTAATGTGTATTTCCCCCCTTATTCAGATAAATTGCATCTGTCCCAAATGTGGGCAACCTTAGCTCTCATGCTGGAAAGACTGACAGCTAAGTATCCCCATGATGTCATTCTTATGGGAGTTGATGCGAATGCCCGGGTCGGCAATGGCTCTGAAGTCTTTTATAAAATGCTTAAAGGAGGCAGCCTTTCGACCCTTCCATCGTACTGTGAGTACCCCAGACTTTCTAAGGATCATTGTGTTAATGAGGCTGGGGTACAGATGGCAAAGTTTTGTGTTCTTCATAACATTGTTTGGATTAATGGCCTGACATTCTTCCATAAGGCCTCAGAATTCACTTTTGTGGCCCCTAGAGGCTGTAGCACCATTGATTATATTTTGATCTCAGCTGACTTTATCACCTATGCTACGCATTTTGAGATTGGAGAGTACAAAATTAGTGACCATCTTCCGCTGTTGCTGGTATTGAATACCCTCGAACTAGCCCCTTCTACATCCTCTTTAATACCAAGGAACCCTATTTATAGTGATGATGCTTCTACTAACCTTAATACGGTTTTACCTGATTTAATTTGTTTAGATCAGCATCCCTCTATGAGTGACAAGGTTTGGATGCGTAAATATGCTTGGAATAATGATACCCTGTCCAAAGCTCAATTGGTATTGAAATCACCTCCTGCTGTTTCCCTACTGAACATCTTACACTCTAATTCAAATCCTAGGCTCCTGATTGAAGCCTATGAGTCCCTTTTAGAACTTATAGTAGCTGCCATTGCCCAGCCTTTGTCTAAGCTTCCGGTGAGAAAAGAAAAATCCCTTCCAACATCTCACTGGTTCGATCAGGAATGCCTAGAACAGAAAATGCACTCCAGAGCATTATTTAGTCAATTTAGACTATTAAACACCAGTCATGCTCTGAAGAACTACTTCGCCCATTTAGCCCTTTTCCGTGAAGTGGTACGTACTAAAAGAACTAACTTTCTAAAAAAGCAATGGGATAGACTGATCTCAGCCTCCTCACACACTAACTCCCGGCTTTTCTGGGACATTGTGACGAGAGCCTTAAGAAATAACTGCCATATTTCGCCGGCTGTTCCAATTAATCTATGGAAACCTTATTTTTCACAACTCTTTTTTGATGACTCCTTAGATTGGGAGAGTGCTTCACCTCCCGGGTGCTATCCATCTGCCCCTAATTGGACAAAAGTCTCAGAAGAGGAGGTACTCAAATTAGTTCGTAATTTAAAAAAGAGAAAAGCGCCTGGGCCTGACGAAATAGTCACTGATTGGTTAAGAGATGATGAGAATTTTTGGGTTCCAATACTATCTAAAATTTTTACAGCCGTGAACATTTCAGGTTTGATTCCTGAGGCCTGGACTAAATCAATAATTGTGCCAATTTATAAAAAAGGCGATCGTAAGGCCCCGGAAAACTACAGACCAATAAGCTTATTGTCAGTGGTCGGTAAACTTTATGCCAGCCACCTATTGGGACATCTTAATCACTGGATAGATCAACAAGAGATCCTAGGGGTGGAGCAAATTGGCTTTAGGCATGGTAGTTCCACTATCGATCACTGTATAGTCTTATCCCATCTGATAGATAAATACACAGTTAAACCTAAAGCTAAATTATACGCTGCCTTTCTAGATCTCAAGGCAGCGTTTGATAGTATTGATAGAGATCTTTTGTGGAGTAAAATGGAAAAGCTAGGAGTGGACCCCTACCTCCTAATGCTGATTAGATGCCTTTACTCCAAAACAACCTGCAGGGTCAGATGTTCCCAGGAGGGTCTTCTCTCTGAAGAGTTTCTCACTAATAAAGGAGTGAAACAGGGGTGTGTATTGGCCCCTACCCTCTTCAATCTCTTCTTGAATGATCTGGCCCCATTCTTGACTGAGTTAAATGCCCATCCCCCGAAACTAGGGGACATTGTGCTACCTATTTTATTATACGCAGATGATGCGGTTCTTTTGTCAAGGACTCGAGTGGGCCTTAGGAGATTGATTCGTGGCTGTTTGGATTATTTTGCCAAGAATAAGCTCTATCTTAATTATTCAAAATCAAAAATAATGGTCTTTGCCAAAAGATGGTCCCCTCAAAGTTGGGTGTTTAATGGCCATTCTGTTGAACAGGTAAAACAGTTTAAATATCTAGGTGTTCTGTTCACTTACAACCACTCTTGGGTAGGTCATCGCCAAATGGCACTGGAAACAGCAAAAATTACTACCCGGGCTATTCTAGGTTTTTTCTACAAAGAAGGTGGCTCATTTGTCCCGGCTGCCATCAGGGTTTACAATGCTAAGGTCATTAACCAACTGCTTTATGGTATTCCAGTCTGGATCAAGGCATTCAACCATGTATGTGAAAGAAATCAGGCTATGTTTTTTAGGAAGATCTTAGCCTTACCAAATGCAGTGCCCTACTCAGTTCTCTGCCTTGAATTAGGACAAGTGAAGATAGAGACCTTGGCCTGGCTGAGAACTATTAGATTCTGGCTGAAGATTTATTTTAACAACTCCCAAAAAGGTCTTCTATATCACCTAAAAAAGGACACTTCTTTCTCCAATGTGCTTTGTGAAGGAAAACTAAATCAACTGGGCCTTAGTGCTGAGTTACTTGGAGACACCCCTTTAGTGGCTGTCCTCAAGCAAGTTAAGCAGAAACTGTGGGATAACCAGGCCTTGGAATTCTCAAGGGCTATTAATAACCTTCGCTTCCCACTACCGTGGCTTATGCCTGTTAGATTGGGCACAATTCCACTTTATTTCTCAGTGCTTTTGAACCATAATGTAAGACGTGTTTTTACCTTAGCCAGATGTAATGCAATGCCTTCTGAGGTATTATGGGGCAGGTTTCTGAATATCCCCTTTAATGAAAGAATATGCCCGTGTATGTCGGGGGCTCAAGAAACGCTGATCCACCCTTTTTTTCATTGCCCCCTACATGATTACGCTCGTTATAAGTTTTTCTCCTTTTGTAAGTTCAGGGCTCATTTGAAGGATGAAGTGGCATTGTTAAATTTTCTCCTCAGGACTTCAGATCCGATTCTTATCCAACAAATAGCGGAGTTTTTGTTCTCCATAGCTAAAATTAATATGAAACGTCGACAGATAGAAGAGTACTCTTAATTTTAGTCTCATTCTATTTTATTATTTACTCTAGCTCTGGAGAGGTAGCCAACTGTTTGTTGTTGTTTGTATTACGGTTACTTGCTGGTTGCTTTATATTTTATATGCCAATAAAGGTTTGTGAATTGTGAATTGTGAGAAATCCTCTCCAAGTGTTCTTTGAAAGGCAGCTTCTCATGAGCAATTACTGAAAATAGCTGAACAAACGAGAGACGCAGCTAATGAATCTGGGACCATTGTGAACTGGTCCTAAGGGCGGCATGTTTTCTTTTTTGCGTGAACAGGTGGGGAATGGCTCTAACTACTTCATTACCATGGCACAGAGCTAACTTGCTCCCTCTTAGGGGTTGGGATAATGGCCAAATGATGGATACCCTTGTTCCTGTACAACTGAACAACAGTTTAACATCCGCAACAAAGCGCTTTTAAATCTCATGTTTGTGTCAAATCAAGAAAGGGACTCATTAATATAACAACGATGTCACCCAAAGGAATCCTCTTCTTTAAGCCAACACTTAGAGAATGATCCATCCACACAAATGTTTTACAAAAAATAACTTCGGTATTCTCCTACCAGTCAAATATGACATCAATTATACACTACATTTGAACAGGACTGAGACAAACTTTCTCACTATTAGGGGGGCAAATCCTATCCAATTTTCCAACCCTGATGTAGCCATCTAAGGGTGCAATCCAATGACATGCCTTGGGCCTACTCACTGTGCTTATGTTGGCCCAATGTCACTAGCGCCGACAGGATTGGGCCCTGGTAATACTATTTTTAGCAGTGTCATAAAATGTCTCGCGTTAAATGAATTTTTGGGGGCATGCCTTACAAAATATTTCTGTATTCATTTATGTCACCCTCTGTTGCTGTCTTGTTCTCTTTTGATTGATGGCAGCTGCTTTCAATGAAATCATCATGGAGTCCAACCTTGGCACTATGTCATTCTGTGACACTATCCCATTTTCTATGTGGTTGCTGATTGGTTGGGATCACCTATTAATGGCTATTCATGGAAGGAGGACCTGGGAAAATTGGTGCTGAAGCAGCAGCATCCAGGAAAAATAGTATTTAGGGCACAATCCTAACCTGGAGTTAGGCCAGCACAAGGGACTTGTGTTGGTGCAGGAGTGTTGCAAACACACCTTAAAGTGAACTGCTCTCGGAGTCAGGGAGGATGGAGCAAGTCCATGTGCTGGCCTCCCTGACTCCAAGAATGGTGCAAATGCACTTTATGGCGTGTTTGCAATGCTCCTGGGCTGGCAAAAGGCCCTTGTGCAGGCCCACCTCCAGGTTAGGATTGCGCCCTAAAAGTGATAAATATTCACACAAGTTATTTTTCTAGATCCATGTCTCCCCCTACTATTTCAGGCAAACGATTAAACTTCGGAACTATTGGTGCAGTTGTATATTTGAACAAATTTACTTATGTTTGCTAAATGAAAATATCCAGGCATACAAAGAAGCATTTATTAAAAGGCCAATCCCCCTCTCCCATTCAAAAAAAGCAATCCTGATTTTCTATTGACTCAGAATGATAGCATGAAAGCATAATGCAGCTGGCTGTACATGCAATGTCTGGAAGAGAAAGAACGTTATCATTTGATGTACTTCTTGGCTTATCAGCTCCTTTCACTTATCAGTTTGCTACAGAGTAGGTTAGCTGCATAGCAGGGCAGTTAGGTTCTGTGACTGTGTTTGTATTTACCCGGAGTGATTCATTGGAAAACAGGAAGCCTACTATGATTTGAATGCCACCCCCCATAATTACACAGGAGGAGGGCTAGTTTGGGGGAGTATTGCCATCAATAATCGGGAAATCTCAAACCACGGAAGCATTATTTAAGGCCTTCTTCAAATAGTACAGAAACTGTTAGCGGCTCAGAAAGTGGTCAAAATCAGAAGGAAAATGGGAGTAAGCAGGGCCAAACTACACATTACACAGTCAAATGAAACTCCCCCCTCTTTTTTTTGGAGTGGAGGATAAGGCCATAAGTGTAGCGACAGGGGAGAGGGGCAGCACAGTATGTCCAGCAGGATGTACAATATGCTGTGTCAGTGGCCCCTCCCCCTCACTGTTGGAGCCACTTGGAACAGTGAAGGCAACGGGAAATGTGGTGCCATCGGTACACCAAATGGCTCTGACTGCAAGGGACCACTTGCACAATGCATTGTGGCGCCTGCTGTACATATCGTTCCAGGATAATACCCAGGGCTGTGTTAGTCATTAGGCTCACTAGGCTGAAGCCTGGGGGCCCTGCAGGGACTAGAGTCCATCAGTGTGGCACTGTTTTCTGCGCACTGTTTAACACTGTTACCTGTGCCCTAACCTAATAATAATAATAATAATAATAATAATAATAATAATAATAATAATAATAATAATA